>JABUQX010073519.1:0-15000 GCA_015478945.1 Trachelipus rathkii
ACAGGATATATATATAGTATATAATATATATATACTATTATATATTATATATATAATGAGAGATTTTAAACTTTATATACTCGTGGTATGTGTTTCTACGAAAAAGCCTGCAAAGTCTAGGGTTGTATTACCCGTTTTGCCAGTATAGGAGTCGCCACTGGCCGTATAGGTACCTATCCTATTCCGTACGTTCGATAATAAGTACATAAATGAATAATATAATAATATAATAATAATAAGAATAATAGATATAATAAGTAATAATAATAATAATAATAATAATAATAATAATAAATAATAATAAGTAATAATAATAATAACATTCATTTTGTTAAATTTAAAAAACCAAAATCACACAAACACACAACATTCAATGAAGTAGAAAATTTTGCTAAAATATTATTGAAATTATGTGAAGGTAAAAAGCTCTAATTGGTGTTTATCTGTAAAAAAATTAAATACAAAGTAGATCTCTAAGGAAGCACAAGCACCATTGTAATATAATATAATACTAATAAGTATATATATATATATAATATAATTATATATATATATATATAGTATATACTAGTATATATATATATAGTATTATAAGTATATATATATATATATATATATATATATATATATATATATTATATAGTATATATATAATATAATATATAAATAATTTATATATATTATATATATTATATATAATATGGGGAAGGTTACCATAAAGGAAGAAAACTATAGGCTTTAGAGAAAAGTTTATTTAGAAGGAAAAGTTTACTATATATATGTAGAACATGAAACAATGTATTTTAATTTTTTTTTTTTTAAATTTTTTTTATCTAGATTACTTCCAGAGACCATGCTTTGTGCGTGTACTTTTTTAGACCGTGCAAACATTTTTTTAATGTTTTGCGAGTTTCTATTATTTTTTATTTTTTTAAACTAACGAAGGAAACCCACGGGTATACCGCACCGATGGGCAGGAGTCGCGGGTCTCGTCGCTTCCGGGGAACGAACAGGGTAGGGACGTATTTCCCCGCCCTCCGGGGAGGGTCTCGCGGAACCGCCCGGCTCTTCTGGTAATTTGGGGTCGGCGGGTTCCTCCGCCGCCTCCCCTACGGGGTATGGGAAAACGTCCCCTCTGTTCCCCGTCGGCTCGAGCCCTCCTACTTGGGCGTGTAGAAATACTGTATACCTATAAAGTAAGTTTACACGGCCAAGTAAGGGGGCGTCGAGCCGACGGGGAACAGAGGGGGGGACGGTTTTTTGCATACCCCGTAGGGGAGGGGCGGAGAGACCCCCGCGACACCCAAATGCCAAAGGAGCGGGGGTTCCGGAGACCCTCCCCGAACGGGGGGGAAATAGTCCTACCTGTCGTTCCCCGGAAGGCCGAGAGACCCCGACTCCTGCCATCGATGCGGTTATACCCTTGGGTTCCCATTAGTTTAAAAAAAAAAATTAAAAGTATAAACTCGCAACCGTTAAAAAATGTTGTCGCTCTAATAAAGTCCACGACAGAACGCATTTTCGTCTCTAGAAGTAACTTATATAAAGAAATTATTATTAATTTTTTTTTAAAATACACTGCTTTTCATGTTCTACATATAATACGTAAACTTTTCTTCTAAATAACTTTCTTCAAAAGTCTATAGTTTTTTCTTCCTTTATGGTAACGCCCGACGCTATATATATAATATATATATATATATATATGTATATAATATTAGTATATATATTATATATTACGTAAGTTTCATAGTATATAATACTATACTATATAATATATATCTATATACTTATATATATACTATATAGTTATATATATAACTATATAATATATAAGTATTATTATTTATTTATATTATACATAATATGAATTATATATTATTATATATATATATTATATATATATATATATATTTATATATATATATATAACTATACATAATATTCCTTCCTTCTCTAACATTTTCCTCATATTAATATTATATTATATATATATATATGTATTATATTTATATTGGATTATGCTAAATCGATTCTAAAGTTAAGTTATGATAAAGCTTGGATTTGTTTTTTTTTTTTGTTTTTGTTTTGTTTTTTATCACATTATAAAAACAAATTATCACAAAAAGCAAAACTATTTTGTTATAAATAAGTAATAGACATTCATTTATTATTTTTTAAATAAAAATAAAATCGACTTAAAAATAAAACAAATGCTGATAATATTTGGAAGAAACTTAACACGTCTGTGACGTCACCTTTTGTTTACAAACAATTCGAAAGGAGAACGAAAGATTATCTTTTGATAATCTTAAAGAATTTTTCGTCCTACAAAGATCATTAATTATGATGTTCTTCCAAGCCAATAAGCCAGTTGGCTACTTTGAAATTGAACTCAAAGGAACGTTGTTGTTTCTCCTTCTTCGTGAGAATATTCTTGTAGGAGAAAACTCCTTTGCCTCAAAGATGACGGCTTTTATAATGTGATGTCATAGTAGAAATATTACTAGTATTTCAATCCAATGTTATAATTTTCGGACCATCTTGTGTGTGTGTGGAATGTACAAAATTTCCCGCGAAATAATAAAAACATATTTAAATTGCTTTGTATTTAGAAAAATTTAATTCTAAAGTCATATATATTTTTAATATTTATCGTGGTTAGATTTCTTTTTTAAGGTAAATGACTAATATTTGTTTTTAAAATATTGCTGGATTACTTTATGCTCGAAAACGTCATAAATAGTACATGAATTTATTTTCAATTCTAAAAGGGCATATCAGAAAATGCCCGACAATATTCCTATCTTTCTGATCTACTGGTAATATATATACTGTGACTATGTGCCATAATTTTTGAGCATCCTTAATAAAAGTAAATTTGGTACTTCTTCTTTCATTTCAAGTTCCGACAACAAAAATTTAAAAGTAATTTATAAATTATGAAAATATGCATACTCAAAATTCCAATCGAGATATATTTTTAAGGTAACATATGGTGTCTTGTTGTTAAGGTTGATATAATTTAGAATATTAGAATATTGCAAGAGATTAAAAAGATTGTAGGCTAAATGATCTTGAAAGTAGTTTTCTACCTCTGTAGATTATTTTTAATTCCATAACTTCATTTAAACCTGTTTAATTTTTTAAAATGCCTTATTAAAGGGCATGAATGGCCAACTTAGTTGACTATTTTCAAGTAATGACTTTAAAACATTAATGATTTGAAAAGTTGAAACTAGGTGAGACAACATTTTGGAAAAGATTTGCTTGGAAATGGTTCTAAATTTGGGATTATTTAGCTCAGTCTTCTGAGGTGGTATATTTTGTTAATGAACTCCATAATTATGAATCACAGACTTCTAAGCTGGCAAATTTTATTAATGAACAATTTTTATTAATTTACGCTAATAAAATGTTGGAAAATTGATAAATAAATTGCTAGACTATTAAATTAATTTAAAAAGCATAAAAATGTATGAAAGTAGGCCTCACATTAATGAAATTCTGGTAATTGTTTACATTAGGGCCCCTACTTAGATTTTTATAAAAATCGCAGTATAAAAATAATAATAAAAAAAACCAGAATGAGGTAAGTTTTTAGAGAAAAGAGTTATAGCCTCTCAAAGTTTAAAAAAATACCATAGACTTTTCTTATAAAAAATTGGTAATAGTAGTGCAGAAGGGTGTCAAAAAATTGTAGGATATACTCTAAAAAGGTAATAAAGAATAATGAAAACAAAAATTGGCGCTCTCTTTAGGAAAAAAGTTACAGCTTCTCAAAATTGTTAAAATTCCCATAGACTTTTCATTTTTGATTATTCCAGGTTGGGTCTCATTTTAGGCCCTCTAATTCAGGTTATGGTAGGTTTTGTTAGTTATACACAGAAAATTTATATATACTTAGCAAATCTTATCATAACCTGAACTAGGATGTCCGTAAAACGAGCATGAGGCCCACTAATTTTTTTTGCAAGAAAGCCTATAGAAAAATTTTACATTTTGAGAGGCTGTAACTTTATCTTAGACTTAAATTATTTTCATTTTTTTTAGAGTAGCTATATCTTGTAATTTTTAAAGAAATTTTTTTTTATAAGAAAATCTTGATATTTTTAACAACGGATAAACTTAAGATTCTTTCTGACCTCTAATCGATATTTAACTTCGAAATATTGAGGAAACCCATTTGGGAATAAAAAAGATTTTTTAACATGGCTTATATTCATTATGAGTATTAATGGAATCTTCCAAAAAAATATAGCTATATATAAATACGAATCACAATAAATTTTTAGACTCGGTTGCTTGAGGTCGAGCCATTTTGTTTCTTTTTTTTGGGAACAATATAAATTTCAAAGATTTATTCTAACTTTATGAAAATAATTTTATAGTTTTAGCATTGTTGTAACATTTTCCTTTAATAGTAGATAAAATTAAAAGGTTTGTGAAAACTGTTAAGAATGTGAAATAACGAAACTGTTTCCAGGGTAGTAACCTAGTAACCTATTCTAAAGATGAGAGATTTGAACATTTTCTGGAAGCTATAGTAAGGAATTATCCATAAGTCGTGAGTTGATTATTAAACTTAAATATTATTCATTTTTTACTTAAAGACAAACTATAGCTATAGGTTAGGTCTAGGTTTACGGTAATGACAATCCATCTAGGTTAGGTCTAGGCTCTACGGCAATGACAATCCGTCTAGATAGGTTGTACTGTACGGCTTTTTAAGTCTAGGTTATGATAAAGTTTGGTTAGGTATATGTCTAGGTTTACGGCAATGACTCCATCTAGGTTAGGTTTAGGTTTACGGCATCAACAATCTGTCTAGATAAGTTATACTGTACGACTTTTTAAGCCTAGGTTATGATAGTTTAGTTAGATATACGCAGATGTTTGAATATGAATCAAATTCATGGAACAAAGAATATTAGCTGGCGTACTAGTATATATGTCGACATATATAATATATATATATATATAATATATAAGTATATAAATAAATATCATGGAACAAAGAATCATTCGTGGAGTCATAGAATTTAGCAGGCGTACTAGTATATATGTCGACAGTTATAATGAAGAATGGAGATAGATTCAGAGTCGAAAATTAAAGGCGTATTGGAGTCTGAGTCAAAAAAAATATTTTATGGCTTGGTTCCAATCTTACCAAACACCCCCTGGTCTACAAAGTATTTCATATAAATGTTTATATCACATTATAAAAGTCTAGGGCTCTAAGCTATCAAAATCATTAAAAGAAAGAGACACTTTTATATACAAGCTAATAGCTCACAAACTGATATAAAATAAACCAGATAACCTTAACCATTCATTAAATAACGTACCAAATGATGGCTTACGAAGCCAGAAGCAAACTCGGACGGTGTCATAAACTGAACATTCTTTTTGCTCTTCCTGTTTGGCGGGAATGCCTCTTGTGATCATAACATTGTGACAAATCTCTTTTTCAAGAAGGTAAGTTGATAATATTACTGCATTTCTGAAGAAAGGGAAAAAGACAATAAGCAAGACTAATCCACGCAAACGGCTGCTCTTCAAAAACATTTTAAAAAAACAGTATATAACCCACGTTTTTGCTTCAATATCATTTGTTTTCATGATACTGTACGAAAAAAATTTCCTACACCCGGAAAACCATGCCCCGCAGGTTGATAGTGTGTGGCAATTAGATTTTACGGAAATGATAAATATAGTTATTATTATAGTTTTCAATTATACTTTTTAAATTATGACGGATACTCTAGATACTTGTGGTTGAGGCCCAATAAAAGATAAAAGATCAGCTACCGTTGCCGGTGCTGTACTTGAAATTATAAAGGAACGAGCAAGAGAACACCTAATCATTTTGGACCGATTCAGGAATGGAGTTCAAGGGCCGAGAGTTTCAGGAGCTTCTCTGGGAGTATGGTATAAGCTATAACAATACATTTTCCGTAAACAAAGCGGCTATAGTTGAAAGCCGTACCAACGTACTATTAAAGACGCATGCATAGGTATTTTACTAAGATGCAGCACTTTTAACATATATTGATGATACTGGACGATCTGCTTATTCTTCTTCTAACAGTCTTACAATAAAGAACTATAAAGACAAACACCTTTGAGATGTCAAACACTAGAGGACGTCTGCGTGCATATGGGTGAAATACAAAATAAAAGATAATTCAGGAATAAAGGGAACGATAACTGTAAGAGTATCAACGGACCGAGGAAAGATTCCGAAAGGGATAGAATCCGTTTGGACTATTACGTGAGTTTAAAAGTCCACAATCATCCGACCCTTCGGTCTGCATGTTTAAGTTATATTATCTGGAAGATTTAAATTGGTGAAAAAATAAAAGGCGGATTATAAACAGGGAAATAACAAAAATAAGGTTCATATCCTTAAACTCACGAATATAAAATTGAAAAACAATATTAGTAACGAGAGGTAAAGGAAAAAATAGGCAGCTACTTGTGAAATGGAGGGTTAATCCTGCAAGTTTAATATCTTATATAAAGCAAGTGAAGTTAAGAAATCATTAATCAGTTTCTATAATCATCGGAGAGTGTAGATCCACTTTTATATAACTCATGCCTCTCACCTCCTTGGATTTTACATCCTGATAATAAACTCTCGGATTTTAGAACTGTGTTAATGAATCCTATACAACTTGGAAGAGAGGCATACGAAGTAGGATTATGTGAACTGATATTAAATACAGACATAGAAAATTTACCTCACAATTCTATTCTGGATGGGGGTGTACAGAAGTGTAGAATTTTTAAACTATATTCAGTGAAGATACTCGTATCTGAAAAGTGATAGATACTCGTGATCTGCCTAGGTCCAGGATTGCTACAAAAGAATACTTCTTTGAAGAATTTACTCTGCGGAGGTCAATTATTTTAAATCGTGCCCTGCTATTTTATTTATAGTCATTTAATACGTTCTCTTTGATATGGAGTAGTGGATGTGTGCATAGGGAACTTGCTGGATACAAAACTGGAATTGCGTATCGCTATGTGGAGCATGATCATAAGTAGTGATATGTAGGTTCTTTTAATGCGTTTCAAAGATGTCGCGGGGTTTATGTAAAGTCCTGGTGAGAACTCATAGCTTGCGAGATCCCGCGGCATTGTTTGTTCTCGAACAAATTCACCGATGGCTGAGCCTGTAAACATATTCGTGAGCATTGAGAAGTCGTGATGCTGAGTTGGATATACTTCATGTATGAGTCGCGCTAACTCATGTGCTGAAGGAGGGTATAGTACTATGCGTCGTTGTGTGGGAGATATAGACCGCATTGACTCCACATAACTAAAAGAAGAAGCAGTATCGAGTACGCATTATACATGTACCCCATCCGAGATGCTCAAATCATCCAGGCATGGCCTACGTATATACAAATATAATTGATCACATCAATAAGTAGGTAATACTAAAGCTCCTTTAATAAGAATAATAATAATTTTCCCAAAAGTAAAAGTTATAACATTCCCTAATGTCATTATCTACCTCTGAATAGATCAAATTTTGACTCTGTACGCGTGCATATTAAAAGAATTAGAAGGAAATCCCTTTTCCCTTTGACAGATGGAGCCCTGTTATTGCAAAGTTCATATTAGATAAGAAACAGATGGGCAGTAATGGAATTATAAGAGAGGTGTGATGTCAAGATATATATTTTTCATTCATTAACATACTCTCACGGTAAGGTAGTATAAGAAAGATACTCCTGTAATAAATGGACGAAGAAAGGGTATTCCGGGGAAACAAAAATGCAGGGGGGTATGGCCTTGGTGGATTTTTTGTCAAGCTATGGAGAAGCGGGCAAGGCTCTGCTCAAGAAAGGCGGGATATATAGGTAAAAAAAAGTATAAAGAACAGGTTTGCAATACCTATTGCAAGATATTGCGGCAGGAAATAATCCTCGTGCAAGCTTAAAAGACGTATCTGCCGAGTTTCAGATGAAAGATTGTTGGATGATGTAAGCGTAAAATAAACGTAAAACATGTCCAGGTCAAGGACGAGGGGCAGAAAGATTGTCATAAAGAAAAAGACTAAGGCGGAAAAAATCTTTAAAGAAGAAAATGTATGATGTATTGCTAGTTCATTACTAACTGATAACTTTTATACAATGTGTGTATATAAGTAAGGTTTTTCAAGAAAATGTTCATTATACGACCAGAGCTCGTACCATGCAAGTATGCCAATTTTTCCCGTTCCTTCATCCTTCTAGTCCTGATTGCTGTAAGAGTGAATTGATCTCTTCTCCATGAACCTACACAGATTAGGGGGCGTTAGCGAGTCCAACTTTACCAGTATTAATCCTCTGCATTCAATTACCAATACAGATGTTCCTCTAGAGTTTCAATATTCCAGGTACTTCTGATCAGTACTTAGATCCCTCTAATGTTTTATATGTAAAAAACGAAATTGACAAACCTGAATGGTAGCAGATCTTTCCTACGGTGATGACCATATAGTATAAACAGAATCAAATTTCCTGTATACATGTTTCAACCAACTTGAAGTCTATCTTAACGGACCTTCACTAGGGGCTCAGCGGCTAATTATCCTATAGAAGCTATATAGAGCATTTGTTAAATTATTCAAACGATGCTAAACAATCTCATCTCAAATCATGTGGTTTTACAGTTTCAAAGATGAAGCTGCAAATATAATATAGATAAGCAGCTAAAGTCATAAATGAATACTTATAATTTTTACGGTCGATTAAATGGCGACATCTTCTCTCAAGAAAAGACTTATTTTTACCATCTGTAGATACTAGAATCATTTATTCCGTCAATTGCAGAATTTGCCTCTTAAATAAAAAGTAAACCTGCGTTACAATGCTGTAAGTCCAGAACCCGTTTTCAAAACGTGTTGAGGCCATTACTCTCTAGTTTAGAAAGGTGAAATTATCAAAACCACGCGACATTTGGAAATTGAAGAATTCCTTTTGAATACTACATCAAAAGTAACCACTATTCAAGAGAGTGAAAACCAAGATATTTAATTTCACTCAAGGGATTATCGAGTATCAATAACCACCCCTAACATTGTGAACGGAAATTTACCAACAGAAAGTAATAATAGGGATTGCGTCGAAGCATGAAGCCCTACTCCGGGAATATAAAAAAGCTTCACCCTATACCATTCAACACCTTTCGGACTTAAGGAAGGCATCAGTTTACAATGTGGAATGGACTACATACCTCAACGGACGTGGATTATAGAAATGTTTATACCAACGGAGACCTTCTCCCGTCCCTCTGTATCATCCGCGGCGCCTTTTAACGACTTAATTAGCCAATACTGTATCATGTAATGGTAGTGGGGCAGGTATATATCTTGAAGAATACGCAAAGAATAACGTAATTGTTATATGCCGTATGCATCTTACTGCAGCCCTTTCAGCTTGTAAGCCTATCAATTTAAACATTTTGAGGAAAGGGCTCCTAGGACTAAATCTCTCTTTTGGATCGATTCTACAATCGCCCATCACTGTAGTGTCTATCTGAGCATCCTCACCATTGAAATGACAGAGTACGCAACGGTACTTGAATATATAAAAGATGGAATGAAAGCAGGATTAAAATGGTGTTTAAAAATGAACCTTCGCTTTTTAGGTGTGTTTGCTATTAACGAAATAAACTCTGTAAAGTTGGAGAAGGACACCTGCTTCATATTCAAATACATGGCCTCGTCACATCACCTCATACAGGACATTGGATTTCCGTTTATAGAGCAAAAACCGATACTGTTCACATACAAGATTCATCCATCCTAAAATTTTTTTTTGAATGATCATTATTTTACCATTTTTATATTTCGCTTATTTTAAGCTGTGTAAAAACTAGTCTTACCTCTGTTCAACAAAAGTGTTTTTTTTTTTTTTTTTAATTTTTTTCCCTTTATTAACAATAAATATGTGGAGTCTGATTGTATTTATTTCATTATGAGCTTTTTAAAAAGCTTTTGTTATTGAGGTAGTGGAAAATATATTTGATGGTAAAATTAAGGATGTCCATGAGAACAAAACATGAAATTATGTAATAAATGGCTTTAAAATAAAAAATGCGATTTTACTACACCTAAAACTCGTATATATAAATAAGTTTTTAAATAAAATTCGTACAATTTTATTAAAATAAAATATGTTTATGATAACCAAAGGTGTGTTTTTATTCTTACACTACAAATAAAAAATAAAAAAGTATTAAAACAAAATAAAAACAGAATAATAATAAAAGTCTTAAAAATAATAAAAATATTAGTGGATACATAAAATGTTAATAAAATATATGATTAAAAACAGTAAAGGCAGAAAGTTAAAGCAGTAAAGGAGTAAAAGTTAAAGAAGTTAAAGCAGTAAAAACAAAAGCGTACTATCCCATAGGGGATTAGTATGTCTATGTTTTACTGCTTTACTGCTTTAAGGTATGTAATGTAGATGAGTTAAAGCAGTAAAGCAGAAAGTTAAAGCAGTAAAGCAGAAAGTTAAAGCAGTAAAGCAGAAAGTTAAAGCAGTAAATGCAGAAAGTTTAAAAGCAGTATAGCAGAGAGTTAAAGCAGTAAAAGCAGAGAAAAACAATACTAATCCCCTAGGTGTTATATAATAACACCTCTATATTGTTTTCCTGCTTTACTGCTTTAAGGTTAATAGAAAAAGGTAAGTTTTTAAATAATAAATATAGTGCAATTGTAGTAAAAATGAATGAATCATAGTAGTATGTTTGAAACGAAATTCTTTGAAATAGTTTACATTGATATTCAATTTTTCGTTCACGCGGGGAATTTTGCGTCTGCGGGAAGACGCCGCGGTCGGGCGTTACTGCGGAAGATATGGCGCCTCGGGCGCACGCGGCGACGGTTACGTCGGAAATACTTGCGCCCTGCGGCGCACGCGGTCCGGCGGTTTCGCGAGGGCTGAACCTGCGGAGCGGACTCTGAACGTTTGCGTCACTGTCTCAACTGTGTAGCTCTTTAGATATATAGTTCTGCTATGCTTATAAGTGTTAGAAAAATACTAACGCATAGTAGGAAGCATTCTAGCAGATTGTAATATACACCAATCCATTCCTCATACCTTATAACCTAGGGGTAGACACCTATATTGGGGCTATTCGGTGCTCAGGGAAGGCTAGAAAAGAGCTTGAAAAAAGTGGCACTCAGTTGGCCTTATGTGGCAATATGACTTTGGCACTATGTGGCACTCCACTTGGCACTCATTGGCACTCACTTGGCACTCATTTGGCTACTCATTGGCACTCACTTGGCACATCACCTGGCACTCACCTGGCACTCATAGAAAACTCATAGAACATAATAGAACATAACTAGATACTTCTTACGGTGGTTGGAACCATCAAAAGCCATCAAGTTAGCGTGGGTCAAAATTGACTGCCATGGTATATGGCAGGTCAAAGGCCGAAATACTCATGGTTCAAACAAGGGTTAAGACAAGTCAAAAAGGGCTAATCCCTAAAGGAAGGAACAAAAAAATTACCGTGGGTCAAAATTGAACACCCATGGACGCCAAAAGGCATTGGCAGTGTGCTTTACTGAGTATAAGTGTAAAATGTAAGGTCTATGAGGTAAATGTAAGTGTCATAGTGAATGTGTGTATTAATGTGCCATAGTGAATGTCTGTATAAAAAAGTGTTAAGTGTGTGTGTGTGTGTGTGTGTGTGTGCGTTGTGTTGTGTGTGTGTGTGCGCACGCGCACGGTGGGTAGGTGTTCAAGTTAGGGTAGTTCCATACATGCGTACAAGTTAGGAACGAAAATAGTGACGGGTGACCGACGAGTGGCAAAAAATGGCGTGGGCAAAAAATGACCCATGGTATCTGGTAAGGTCAAAGCCGAAATATCATGGTCAAGCAAGGTAAAGACATCAAAAAAATAGGGCTAGCGCTAAAGGAAGATCAAAAAGTTACCGTGGGCCAAATTGACCCATGAAGACCAAAGGGTTGGTCGAAATAGGGGGTCAAAAATGACCCATGAAAGACCAAAGGGTAGAAAAAAATACCGGGGCCAAAATTGACCCATGGATAGACCAAAGGGTAGCCAAAAATACCGTGGTCAAAATTGACCATGGAAGACCAAAGGGTAGCCAAAAAATTAACGTGCAAAAATGACCCACGGAAGATCAAAGGTTAGCCAAAAATTACCGTGGCAAAAATTGACCCATGGTCCGAAAAAATTAGGGCGGGTAAGGGGTACGTACAACGGTTGCCGACGCAACCGTTTGGCGCAACCTTTCTTCGAAGGGTTGCAAAAAATAGGGTTTGCCATAAAAAATTAGGTTCCAAAAAATTAGGGTTCTCAAAAAAATTAGGGTTCTCAAAAAAATCAGGGTTCTCAAAAATTAAGGGTTCTCAAAAAAATTAGGGGTCTCAAGCCGATGGGGAGCACTAAAAGGACAAGGGAAGGTAAAAATTTGGGCCAAAAATTGACCCATGGAAGACCAAGGTTTGGAGGCAAAAAAGGTCAGAGGCCCAAAAAGGGTCAACGCCAAAAAAAGGTCAAGGTCAGGTAAATAATTTCGAGCTCAGAAAGGTCGAGGTCAGAAAGGTCAAAAAAGGTGCGCGGTCATTTCACGAACGAAATGGCCCTGTTACTACTGACGCTACTAAGGCAGCATAATGGCAATATGTTGGTGATGCTGATTGGCCCCCTCTATCAACGAAATTCGTGATCGAAGGTAAGTCCTGAAGAAATAAAAATTACCAGTTTTTGCTTAAAATGATATTATGTCTGAAGCATAAAAAAAAGGGAAATAATGTCGCACCGTCACGAAATAAATAAAGCAGTTTACGAAAATTTTAAATATTTAAAATATCTATGAAAATAAATTTAAAAATCAAACGAAAAATAAGTTAAATGTTTAAAATAAGAAAAATAAATAAATTAATAAATAGAAATAACAAAGTTATATTTACAAAAATTAAATAGGCAAGTTTTAATTCTTCTTTTCTAACGCACGAAGTAGTTAACCTACACGATAATTGAATTCATAACTGGCATACAAGTCTTTTAGCAACAAAAAAAAAAACATAAAAATAGGTTTGCAAGAGTATATAATATATAAGTAATATATAAAATATATAGAATAATATATATATAGAAATAAATCTAATATATATTATATATATATATATAATATATATATTATTATATATATATATATATATATATAATATAATATATATAATATATATAATACTGTATATATAATATATATATATATATATTTATATATAAGAATATTTATATTATATATATATATATATATATATATATATATATATATATATATATATATATATATATATATATAATATATATATATATATAATTATATATATATATATATATTGGAGTTAGAGAGAGCGAATATCCTAATTTATTTGCTAATGGCTCAGCCACTGAACTTTGATCTTTCGTTAAAAACAAAGGAATGGATGAGAGAAAAAGGAAAAGGAGGAAAAAATTGCGTGGAAAGGATGGAAGACTCTTGTGTTAAAGAGTGTTTGTTTTTCCCTCTTGCCAAATATTTGGCCATTTTTTTTTTTTTTTTTTTTTTTTTTTTTTTTTTTTTTTTTTTTTTTTTTACGTATTTTTTTTTATAGCTTTTTAAAAGTTCTTTGAAGTGACAATCTCTTGATTTTCGAACAGTTTTTTGGAAATTAATTTTTAGTTGGTGTAAAATCGCGATATCTTTTTTATTTGAATAATTGTGCCCCATCCAAGAATGTTTTTTTTTCTTTTTCTTTTTTCTTTTAACTTTCTTTCATTATTTGTTTATTAACTTTTTTTGTTTTGTTTTTCTGCTTTGTTGTTTTTAATTTGTTTAATCTGGCTAGTGGAAATTGTTCATTTTATAGTTCACTTTCTAATTACTTGGTTTTAATTAAATTATTATCATAAAAACAAACATAAATTTCGTAGTCACATAACAAAATATTACCAGTATTTATTTACCAGTGTTACTACTTTTTCAACCAAAAAATACAGAACTAATAATGTTGGTAATTTGGTTTGTTCGACTATGATTTATACCTGTTTCAATTATTTAATTTTCTTTTATATTCCAGGATAAATATTTTATTTTTCTACATTATTAATATGCTATCTAGGTCAAATTATTTTTCAGTTTATCTAATGTTCATTAACATTTTTCATAACAAGACTTGGAGATTAAATTCATAAAGAGTAGAATTGGTCAAGGTTGTTTACTACACCGAACTACTCACTCACAAATATTATAAAAAAATAGACACAGTCTTATCAAATAGACTCAGGCTTTGAAACCAATTTTGTAGAGTAAAATTTATTGTGATTGTCCGGAACTCAGACAATGAGTTCTACTTTAATTTTGTCAATTCTGGGACTCTAATTTCATTGGTTAAGAGACAACTTATGAAAAATATTCTATGTAGAAACCACGTAAAAAGAACCAAAAACTATTTTGTTTCTCCGGAACTCAGATCCCGAGCTCTAATTTGACTTCGTCAGCTCTGATTCCGATTTCGATTCACTGAAGGAAATTCTAATATTTAAAAATCATATTCATTAATTTATAATCCAATACACACACTATATCTACATCTTTGTTTCCTCTCCCTAACTTCGGTCTGTATGTATTCCGTATTCACATATAATTTCATTTACATATTCAACAGAGTGTGAAACTTTGGGAGAAAAAGGAAAAAAAATAATGCATATCTAGGAGGGAAATACGTGTATAAAGGGGGAAAAATCTCTCCTAAAGAAATTAATTCCCATTTTTTGTAACAATTTCCATTTTCTTTTGTTAAATATACAGAAAACTTTCGAGACAAGAGCGACTCAATGTCTCAGACATGGTGAAACGAAACCAACTTTTTTTTTGTCACCAATTCATCGTCCTTGAATAATAATATCATAGTCTCATAGAACGTGAAAGATCTTTTGAAAGCGCAGCACCGAATCATCGAATTAATCT
>JABUQX010073519.1:20000-73032 GCA_015478945.1 Trachelipus rathkii
GTATTGTACTCATATGTGTATGATTGAACAACAATATTACATGACAATTTACGACTTATTTGGACACTTTGACAACCTCTAAGTGCTTTCTTCATTAATGTTTAGGCGCCATCAGTCGTAGTTTTCCATTTATTAAAAAGTCACTGTTTATATTCAACCCTCTCGATATTGTATTACCTGGGACCCCGTTAAAAATTTTGCCTTAAGGGTTTCAACAGCACTTAACCTAAAAAGATCTTCAAACGAATACAAATAGGTTTCTCTTCAGTATAATATTATATTTATTCTTCATTGCTTTCTTATTTTTGTATTTTTTCTTATAACTTAAAATCTAATAGACTCAAGTCATGAAAAAAATTTTGACAGTATATTAGAAGTAAGGTTGGGGGGCGATTCCCTTGAAATCACCGCTGACGGCGGTTATTATTTATATAGTATATTACTTCTTATTTTACATAACTGTTATTAATACTATAGTATTATACAGTTCATATATTATATATATTAATAATGTTATATATACTAATACTTATATGCATATTAAAAATAACCTCTTTATTATAGTACAATATATATTGTTCAAGATTAAATCTTTTTTAATAATACTTTACTTTAAAATATCTGGAGAGAAAAAAATTAAGTCTTATTATAATCCAATTTTTTTTACTTTCTATCCATAGTATTTTTGGACAAGTCCAACTTGGTCACTAATGGGTGCAACTTCTGGTCCCGACACTGCGCTTTTCAAAAGATTTTCACGTCTAATGAGCTATGATATTAGTTATTCAAGAGCGCATGATTGGATGAAAAAAAAAGTTGGTTTCGTTTCACATGTCTGAGCATTGAGTTTCGCTCTTGTCTCGAAGTTTTCTTGTATTAGTTTAAACAAGAAGAAATGGAAATTGTTAAAATGGGATATTAATTTCTTTAGAGAGATTTTGGCTCCCTTTGTACCACGTTTCCTCTAGATATGATTATTGTTTTTTTCCTTTTTCTCCATTTTTCACACTCTGTTGAATATGTAAATGAAATTATATGTGAATAAGGAATACATACAGACCGAAGTTTAGGGATGAGGAAACAAAGATGTTAGAGTATAGTGTGGTGTATTGGATTTATAGAATTAATGAATAGGGTGTTTTAAATATTGAGTTTTCATTCAGTGAATGCTCGAAATCGAATCAAAGCAGACGAAGTTCAATAGGAGCTCGGGATTTGAGTTCCGAGACAATATAGTTTTTTGTTCTTTTTAACGGTGGTTTTACAGTAGAATAATTATGTTTTATAAGCTTCTATTTACCATGAATTGGGGTCCAGCTGCAAGTCAAGGTGAAAGCTCATTGCCTGAGTATCTTGACAAGTCACATAAATTTTTTATACTCTATCACTATTAGGATTCAAAGAGACAAGTCTATTTGATAAGCACTGTATCTATTATTTTCATAATATTTGTAAGTGAGTAGTTCTGATAGTAAACGAACTTTGACAATTCTTAGCTCTTTGATTTGAATCTCAAAGTCTGTTTATAAAATTGCGGAACCGAGGATTGCAAAACGTGAAAATATTTGATCTAGATAAGCATAGTTATAATGTAGAAGAATGAATATTATATCCTGGAATAAAAAGAAAATTAAATAATTAAAACAGGTAAAAATCAGTCGAACAAACCGAATTAGGAATATTATTAGTTCTGGTTTTTGGTAGGAAAAGTAGTTACACTGGTGAATAAATACTTGTAATTTTTTGTTTTGTGACTACGAAATTTATATTTGTTTTTATGATAATAATTTAATTAAAACCAAAAGTAAATTAAAACCAAATAACAATAAAATGAACAAAAACACGAGCAGATTAAACAAATTAAAACAACAAACCTGAAAAAGAAAACAAAAAAAGTTAATAAACAAATAATGAAAGAAAGTTAAAAGAAAAAGAAAAAAAACATTCTGTACCAACCCAAGATTATTCAAGTAAAAAAGTAGGTCTTTTTACACCACAACTAAAATATATTCCAAAAAACCTGTTCGAAAATCAAGAGATTGTCTCTTCAAGTTTAAAAATTTCAAAAATAAACTTTCGTTACTTTATTTTTCGAAAAAAAAAAAAAAAAAAAAAAAAAAAATTGGCCCAAATATTTTTGGCAAGAGGGAAAACAAACCACTCTTTTAATACAAGAGTCTTCCATCCTTTTCCAACGCAATTGTTTTCCCTTTTTCTCTTTTCTCATTCACTTCCTTTGGTTTTAACGAGGATAAAAGGTAAAGTGGCGAAATCATCAGCCATAAATTAGGAATATTCGCCTCACTATTCTCGTCAGGATGAGAATATTAGTCACAGTTCACTACGAGTAGACTCACTAGTCACTTTATACCTGATAGTTCATTATATATATATAAGTAATATTATATATATACCAGTAGATCCCATGACACTACAATCATGTAGGTTAAATTTAACATAGGGTAATCAGAACTATGGAGAATACCTGATGAAGTAAGGAGTAGGAGGAGGGATTGCCAGAATCGAGTTCCAAGGGTAGTAAATTAGATTGAAAAAAGTATGAGAGCCGAATGAGTAAATTGGTACCTTATCATAGTAAGGTAAGAGTATACAAAGTAAACTAATCAAGAGTGAATTATGAGGGATGAGTAAGGCAAGATTATTTACAAAGTTTATTAGAGAATGTTTTTGCGCGTAAAGTGGGCCAGAATAATTTTTGAATCACTGTAAGGAGAACCTAAAGCGATAGTTGTCGATGAGGCATAGACTATTAACTCTTTATAGTAAAAGTGCTAGTCACTCACTATAGCCATGACGAAATAATTATATACCCTGAGCATAACGATATCCGAGCAGAAAATGAAAATTAGTTACGTAAGGTACTAGTTGAACGAGAGTATTTTCCAATATGTCCCTGATAAATAATGCAATGTATCTCTCTACCTGAATGGAGGCGAGAACAAGTCTACCTCAACTCAATGGATTTTGGGGAGAGTATAAGATATTATAATTGAAGATGGAATAGATTATCACTGCTCATCCTACATCAGTGAGATTACGCCCCCACACTATTATCAGCTATATAATATATATATAGGTCAGTAATACCCGAAGCATCCCAGTAGGTTACAAAGCAGAATTATTATTATCCATAGAAGTAGTATATGCCAAAATCACTACACGCTAATTATTTCACCCGAAGAGAGAGACCAGATTGAGAAGCGACGCGAGAGTAGAAAGAGGCAGAAGAGAAGTATCCACGCCTCATCTACAGGCATAGAAGACTGCAGGTATGTAAAAGTATTAATTATTAGTTATCTCTTAGACGAGATTAGGATAATTGATTTGGAGTAGGTTTGGCCGAACGCAACAAACCGGGTGCTGTATACTTAATGAATTGTTACGGATTGCACGACATAATTCACTAAAGCATTCCGGTCGGTGCTGTTTACGGTGCAGTTGTGTTATGACGCAATTTAACACATTGCGTATATATAGAGGGCATATAAAAGGACCATTATAGCTAGATATATTTAGTATGTCACGGTATTATGTATGGTGCGTTTATTGAGTTATCTCATAGCAGGTATGCGTAAGTGCGAGTGCGGTGCGTTAGTCACGGTGACGGTGAGTGAATACGGTGGCGGTTATCAGGTGCGGTGCGGTGGCGGTTGGACAGTACAATATCTAGGTGCTTATATTACGGGCATAATAATGTTATTATAATATTTGGAGTCTGATTTTTATTAAGATTAGATATTATTAATATTACAATTAAAATTATATAATATTTATGGTGATTTTAGATTATAATGAGAAATACTGGAGCAAAACAAAACTAAGTAAAGTGACTGATAAAATATATTATCATGATAATTCATTATATTATATTTACATATTAACTATAATTATATAATTAATAAAATTTAAATTATATCTATACTATAAATTTTATAACATTTTATATTAATTAATATTAAAATATTTCGCAGTTAAAAAATATAATTCTTAGTTTAATTGATCGTATCAATTTTATTATTTAAAATATATAATTAGAGTATATTGTGAAAAAACGAATTATAATATAATTATTATTAGATAAAAAATATTAATAGATTTTTAGGATGAATACTTTATCATAAATATATATTATTTAAATACAAAAGAACTATTGTGTTTTAATTATTTATTTTACTCACATTATATTATTAATATAATATATATATATATATTAATATATATAATATATATATATAATTAATATATATATATATATATATATTATATATATATATATATATATATATCACTCCTTTTATCAACAACATCTCCTATCTGTCTTTTCTGCTATTTCTTTCTTTACTTGGTATAGATATGTGAGGACTAGCATCTCCTTATGGTTACGGTAGTGATGTCAAGAATAAACACCAGGTAATAATTCAGCCTTAAGATTATATATTATTATAACCCGCCGGATCCCTCTAGTTTACTCGGAGTATGTCTCCCAGAGCGTAGCAGTACCACGGAGCTACAAGGCACATTACGTCGAAACTCGTGGACACAGCTATCTCAAAAATGAGAGTTTGTATCCGCTGTACCTGAGTCTCCCACGATAGGTCCAAAACGTCCCCGCTGAAATTATAACTCAGGCTTCTCCCTGTGCAATAGTGCAAACCCCCCACTCTTAGAATTCAAATATTATACCCATAGTCTCTCTCAGAGCACGTATACTTGCCATAACGTTCTCATAAGGCTTTAAGTTTGACTAATTTAAAAAAATGGGCATAATTGTAACGCACACACATGAGTCTTTCAGATGAGACTCATTTTTTTTCCTAGAAAAATTTTCCTACAGTTCAGACACAAGATTAAGAGTCATAGAGCCTTTAAAGTTCATTTAAGAGACAAAAGTTATATCAGTCGGAATCATGCCTATCCACTGCGCAATAATTCCCACGAATCGTCTTCGCGTCCACTATATAAGAAATGCTTTTTCTCTATAAGACAAATCTTGCATATGAGTCTCATCTCTTATAACATAATGAAATTGGTTTTTGAACTTTGTACGAAAAACTTTTTCACGCAAAGATACCTAGTCACGCTCCCACAGCTCATTGATCGCAAATATGCGCGCACCACTTAAATATATTCCGAGGGCCATACTACCAGATAAATCAATAGAGAGTCCAGCCATTGTACTTTGATATCAGACAAATATCACAAATCATTCAGGCACATTTGACTTTGTTGTTTGGGCTAATGTTATGTTCGGTTACAGTTTGCCCCATTATCCCCATCTATCCCATTTTATGTCATATTATACGCCAATCTACTCCCCTCCAACTTGGCATCCAGCACACAAACCACCATTCACCCTACACCTAAACACTTGAGACTTTCCTCAGCAACAACATTGTAAACTTACACATCTATAACAACTTCGAAGATCCTCCGAGGTTGAGTATTATCCGAAATAACTCGCCACTACTAACCGAGACCTAATCTCGGATTCCTGAGATCGCTCCCCTTGTATACAGACCACCTCTATTATTCCTGAGATCTTCATCTGATAGGATTTGCCAACGCACCTTTCCTCACTCCTTCACCAAATAACTTCCACCCCGATCCCCACTAACTCACCTTTATCCCGCGAGAGACGCCGAGAATTAAGGTCTTCTAATCCTCAGTGGAGAGATTATAATGGCCCACGCATGATATACACACTGTACCTATATTTTTGATAATAATCAGACTTACAATCTGACTACTGAGGTCAAACCCTTCATTTCATAACAATTTAATGATATCACCTAAATATCCTTAATTATATATATATATATATATATCATAAAAACCTTCTACCTACTCTGATAATCCATCCCTCAAAGTAAACCAATCCCTACTTATCCCCTAAAATGATTTTTTACAGCTGTTAAACATGACAAATACTAATAATATACATTATAGGGACATATATATATATATATATTAGAGAGAGAGAGAGAGAGAGCCAATTGAACTGAGAGAAGAGAGCCTAAGAGAAGAGAGGCAACCGGAGGAGAAGCAGTCTCCCCACCGAGAAAGAAGAGAGATACCGCGAGGAGAGACGCAGAGAAAGAGACGCCCCCCCAAAAAAATGAGATATGTACATACAACGACGAAAGACAGAGAGAAAAGCGAGAGACAGTGAGGACGACGGAAGAGAGATGACTAGTATATATCTGTACCGAAACTCACACTCCATACGGCCACAACACATAATGACACGAACGATACTAACATCGCCACCTTCATCAAAATTCCATATGCACTACCACTGTAAACAACGTATACAGAGAAATAATGAGTAATCATCGAATCAGACAAATCCGCCTCATACCAATACGGAGACACAGACACAGATTCATGAAGAGAAGCACAACTACATAGGATAGTCACACAACAGAGCAACAACAAAACTATTTAAAACACAAATCATTGAAATTCTCAGTCAAAAACAAAAAAACTGCAAGAAATGCCCGAGAGATATACTTCATAGTACATGAAATGACACTACACGCGAGCAATGATATGTGCGAAACCAAATATACTTAATCTCTCTATAGTAACATCCCAAATCTCTAAGCGCCCCATTAACCATCAATCTCGTTACTAATTGGCGACTATATCTTTCTGAATATCACATAGAAGAGATATCAATTCTGCAGCTGTGACTCTCGAATAAGATGTATCGGAAAGATAAAAGAAGAACTAATGGCCATCAAACCTATCTTTCAGATAATCGACACGTGCCCCTGATTCGAGGTGAGTAATCTACAACATGGACGCTTGTAATGTCACCTAGCACCGAAAGTCCGCATAGAATCAGACTATGCGTGAGACCCTACTCATGGTTGGTTAATACATTGGCCTCGATTCATTTGCTTTCGAGTTAACCTATCTTTTAAAACTAGTTTGATAACTGTCCATGAGTTTTTGTTTTGAGCTAGTTGATCGACATCATTTAAAATTAAAAATATTGTTCCTTTTTCATTCTTAAGATTGTGAAAGTGCCAATAAACAAATAAAGTGCTATTCGCATCACAATTTCATTGACCAGTTTATTTTCTACCTTTCTTTCGCGCATGACTCATTTGCTGCGCTATGCTGGTCAGAGATCTTTTTGAGACAGAGTTTATGTTAATATTACTTAAACACGTTGTTGGGTGTTTATTTAGAAGTCGTTAATAGTGAATAATAGTACAACGAAGTGCACCAATTGGAAAAAGTCCTGGGTGAGAGGCTGTCATAAATTCAGAGGAATTAGAGGATTGACCAGTCACATCACCAAAATTTTTTTATTGTTCTATATTACTGGATAATGTGCCTAACATTTATTACATCACTAAACATTGTCGAAGTGTTGAATCTTGCACTAAATATAATAGTAGATATTCCTAGCTCCAAGCGTCTGACCTATATTTAACGTACAATTAATATCAACATAATCTGACTAATAACTAAAACGCTTTAGGAAAAAAATAGAGTGCATCACTATAAAATAAACACCATATATATATATATATATATATATATATATATATATTAATATATATACTTATATATATAATAATATATATATATATATATATACTTATTATCTATATAATTATATATATATATATATATATATTAATATATATATATATATATATAATATATATTAAAGTTATCGATGAAATAAAATGACAGTAAGAAGCCACATGGTGACTAATTCGAGGAGCTAAGTCCAGCAAGTTTCAACCCACTATAACCTCAAAGACATAGCTCAATGACAAATCCACAAAGTGAGTACACCAAGGGCTTGATCAAATTGAGAGTATTGTATAAATATTATAAATCCAGTATCCCATTTATATATTGAGCTATATTATTTTAAATATATAATCTAAGATACTTAATTACAGTAATTATATTAATATTACTTATAATTATTCCAATTCTATATACTCTGGCATGGAGTAGGAGCTAAACATTCCATAGTTATTTTTCTTTAAACTTAATAACAATAAACAATAATTTAAGGTATTTAACTCTGTACTGATTTATCATACTACATATATATTCACCCAATTGGACTCTAGTTTCACAGGAATTTCTTGATCATTTTTAAACTACTCATGACTAGAATAGTTATATCTTATTTATAATATTGTTATTATATATTCTCGGAGAGATGTTGCTTATGTTCAATGTAATTTCGTAGAACTCTTATCACGTCACTGCATCCAGAATATAATCTGAATGAACACAATACTTTTTTTTTAAAGTTGATAAGTTATGTCATATCTTCGTTGTATATAGTAAAATAAAACGGTAATTAAACCACATAAATCAAAATAAAATAAATTGTCAAAAATCTAAGAAGAGCTTAAGAATAATCCACTTCATTATACTGTAGTAAACTAGATTTAGCTTTTATAATGTTCTTGCGAGACGACCTAAATAGTTTTGGAGTTAATTACTGTAAAATTTTATGCGCAATGTTTAATAGAAATACTTAATATAATAGTTTAGGTACTATTAACACCTATCATACGTATTATTGACGATCCAGAGAGATATATTTCATTTTGTATGTGGTATGTAAAAATTACGCCAGGATGATCTGATTAATATTTTAATACGTACACATCATCCTCGCACTACCTTATTCTGTATATATGAATACATAACATGTTATATCCTAAAATCAAAGAATGTGTAAATGTATAATCTGCTTAGAGAAGCATTGATCTCTTTTTGTGATGACAGCACTAGGAATGTTCTTTAAGAAGTTTAGGTTATAACTACACCACGCAACACATCTAGTATTAATGTTTTTATTCTCTTAAATAACTTTTAGAACAATAATTTCCCTAAATTGATAAATTTACATCATAAATTTTCATCTACTCATTTATTATTTGAAAACCCATTTACCCAAAATATTAATATTAAATTATAGAGTATACTATTGTACATAAATTAAAAATAATCAAAATATTAAAACACATTAACTCAGTTAAATTTTAGAACTCAGTGTAGGATGTTTCTTGCTTTCATAATTTATTCAATTATTCACTGCAGCTGATAAAGGAGTAGACCTATATAACCTTATTATCGAGTTCTTTGCCTCTTTATTTTTTTTTCCTAAAATAAGTTTATTTAAGAAATTCTTTCTTAAATTTGAAAACTCACTATTATATTATCTCTAATCATAACTCATCTTCAGGTATAATGTAGTACTTCTAAAATTAGCTACTAAATTTACTTAACTTGCATGATATTTATAATATTGTTGCAGTTATACATCTTAATGATACATAAGGTTATTTTCTAAACAAGTTTGCTAATTCAAAATAGATTTTGATGGAAGTCTGGTTTTGATTCCTTATATAAAATAACTTCTTCTTTCAGGAATTTTACTAAAAATGTCAACTCGAGTTCTCATCCACAATTTATTGGATTATAATATTAGATTAAACAAAATAAAATCACCACTACTTAACTAATGTTTCCAGTTATTTCTCTCATATAATTATTTTTTAATATATAATTTTGTGAGTAGTAATGACTTGGATTCTAACGCAATCTCTATTTAAAATTTCTACCTAATACACCAACAATGTTTCGAAAGGAAGAGTGAAATATGATATGCGACCCATATCTCTTATTCTAAAATAGAGGTGATTTCCACTATCCTTATAAATTTTTATATTTCTACTTTTCAGACTTTTATATAAAGTAATCTCGTGAAACTATAAGCCACATTCAAGCTATATTATATAACTACAGCGATAGGTTATTATATTATCTTCGTATAAAGAGAAAAAGCACTAATAACTTAAACCTATATACTTCTGATGTTACATTGAATCTTGATTTTCTAATTGGGTAAAATGAAAAAATCATCCAAGGAGTTGCTTCTACACTTGATAGACTCTTTTAGTACAAATAGGAAAAATATTTTCATTCAGTGCGTCAGAGAACATTATTTATCAATCTTTAATTAAATTTGGGATATTTAAAGGCAGTAAATAAAAATATTCTAAGAAAACAAACTTATTTCATTCCAAGAAGAAGAAAAGAGTCTACAAAAAAAATTCTATACTTTTTTCATTTGTTCTTTAATATTTTTGTTGTTATTATCATTTATCTTTATTATTATCACTGATTATATATTTATTTGAGAAGGAATCAAATATATCTATTATAATATATCATAATCTTTATAATATGGTTGATTATGTATTATTATAAGCTCCTATCAAATAAGTTTAATTCATACACCACCCATAGCTTGAGCCTATAATACCTCTTTATAGAGTATAAGTCTAATTTATATCAATTAATACCCTTAAATGAAGTGATTGAGTCAATCATATATTATAGGATAGTATAGTTCCATACGTACATATCAAGTATTTCACTCAATGGTTGGAAATTTATGGCTATGTTAGTATATATTATATCATAAGTCTTTTCGAGTCTTTAGGCGCAGAATTCTCGGATATTATACTTTTACTTAACAAGTGTGTCGATGCTAGTGGTGAATGACGAGAATCAAAGTCAGAAAGAGATTTAATCTGTCCAAATATTGCTTACTTCATGACACTCGTCCAGCTTGTAATACCCTTCCATGAGGAGGCGATCTCAAGCTCCCAGTATAGTATCTTCACTCGTACCATGTGAATATCCTCTGACTAATTTAACTACATATGGCACACTAATATTGATGGGAAATGAATTTAGGTATAATAAAAAATAGTTTTCGTTTAAAGCCTTTGTGCCTTGCACGAAAGCGTAAAAATGCTCGAATTAGATTGTTCTTATCCTATAGTATCTTTGATCAAATACACTCTAGCCGCAAAAATCGTGAAAATGCTCTACTCAATGCTATCAAGCGAATTTGCGCTCACTTATAATTCTGTAATGGTAGCATCAATACTTCCTCGCTAATTACGCTGAATTTTTACAGCACATTCTTCCCATTAACTGAAACAGAATGTAAACCATAACATAAAATCGACGCGGCTGTGTTTTAGGAAGGAGACTCCCGTTTGGCATTGGCAGCAACAGTCTTTTTACATTAATTTCAATCATAAAGATAATGAGGCGTCTATAAATCTTAATTTTCCTATCATCCACCATAATTACGAACAATAGTATGAACCTAATTTAATGTTTAGTAAATATATATGTACTTACCATAATGTGCAATTATTTATTGTTTGATCTATTATCTACCACTGTTTACTCTCACACAACCACGTGGTATCTAACAAACTCACACTCTAGCTGATTCCGAAATTTTTTGTAAACACAAGTAAACGTGTTTATGGAGTAAGGGGTTTTCGGTTGGCCAATTGTTAAATTAATATAAGACAGTGTATATATTTTGTTTTGTAGAGCCTGAAACACGCTTAAGGGTGATCGTTGTTTATCTATCTGATGCCGCTATGCCAGAATAACAAACGAAACCGAGGAATCGTTATAAAAATGAATTAGCGAAAATACTCACTCGAAAAGTTGAGCCATAAATATATACAATGAAAATAAAATTTAGAAACAATATAATATTTATTATTATTAAAAACTTATATTTAAAATAAAATTAGAAACAATAATAAAATGAAAAATGATGGGTTATGAATTGAAAATGTCATCAACAGATAAGATATAATAAATACACACATAGACCAAACTGGAGCAAGAATTAATTAAATGAAAAGGAAATAGTAGATTCTTTATATACTTGTAGTTATTTTATTCAAATTTTTCATATTTCATGTTATCCAAATTTATTACTTTGGTTTGATGAATATTTCTTATATTGATTTTTTTTCTCTTAATTTATATTCTATTCATATGATATAAATATAAGGATGACTCATATATATATATATTATACTTTATATTATCTTTTATATTATTTTATTTTTATTTTTCTGTGTATTATAATTTGAAAAAATTTATTTCTATTTTTACGAATATTCATATATTCCTCTTTTTGATCTTTTCCAAAATTATTGTCTGATATTTCTATTTCACTAGTATTTATACCATTTTATAATCATGATTCTATAGCAGAATTAGAACTGTAATTATTAGTTTATCCCTTTAATAATTTATTCATAAACACTTGATTTAACTATAATATTCTCATATTATTTATGACATAACTGCAGTAAAGTTCCTGGAACTACTGCCATATTGATAAATAGTACAAAGCTATATATTTTTTATTATGAGATTCGTACACTCTCGTATTATATCTAGGTTCCCAATAAACAACAATTCTAATTGCAACTATCAACTCGAATTCATTTGCTCCGCATGAAGTGTGTTTCTCAATATCAATACTACCACTGAGATTTGTAGTTCCTCCTCTGCGTCGAACAGGCTCGGACAACACATTGAATACGTGAGATAGTAAAACACTATTTTTTTGTATACTCTAACTAATATATATTCTTACTTATGTTCACCTTGTCTTTCCGTTCTCTGAGAATAAAAATCCTGTTTCATAAATTCAACACCAACACATCATATCACAAATCGAAACATCTCACATCACACTACAAATGATCCACACACTACACCATATATTATCGATAGTATAAAGTATAATACCGTAAAGTCAATATAAGATATTAGACAGTAGCGCAAACTAATACACAACAAACTATAAATTAATATTATTTTTACAGTTTCTGAGTATTTAAAGTATAAAATATAAGTAATATTTAAATAATTGCTAATAATATATTTTTATTTTTTATTATTAAAATAAGCCTTATAATATAATATACTATAGTTTTATAATATATAAATTTAATACATTTGACAAATAATTAAAAGAGAGAGAGAAAGATTGAGAAGAGGAGAGAGAAGAAAGAGAGGGAAGAAGAGAGAAGATGAGAGAGAAGAAAGTAGAGAATATGATAATTATATTTAAAACAATTTATACTCTTAGCGCGGGATGGATATAGAGATTGGAAGATATGGTCTTTTGTCTGAGAGACCCAACAAGACAATGCAGGACACTAGGAGTAGTGTTCGCTGACAGTAGACGGTGATCTCGAGACACAGCACCAATGCAGTGTTTCTCTCTATTATATGCGAGGATGCAGATTATTTAAAAAATGTAGAGTGACGAGGTGTCGAGTACTTATTGTGCACGACTCAGTACTTCATGTGACGCATTTGACAATTGGAATAATATTAAGAGATTTAGTGATGGTGCAAAAATAAAAAAAAAAAGATCAGAGGATATGGCCTTGGATGAGTACACGAGTGGTGGATAACCAGAACTCGAGATAGACATGGTCTACGAACTCGTTCGGCGTGAGACCGTCGCTTTTTGCGGATGCGGGAGTGCGCGTAGTGTGTTGCCGCAAAAATCCTTCGCTTTACACCTATAACAGTAATACTTGAAGTTATGATTTTATATTAAAATTGATACAAAATAATTAATTAACTCACAACATTATCGATCAAAAAGATAATGCCCTTGCGCGCACGACAAATAAAATATCAGCTGGAGAGCATACATATAATCCGCGTATAATCCTAATTTAAATTACTTTATCTAATTAATTTTATATAACTAATTTACAAAAATTAGCATCAACATATTTTAAACAACCCTAGCACAAGCATCTAATATTATGTCAGAACATAAAAAAACTGTGAATAGCCAATACTACTATATTTTAAGTCTGATTTCAATACATTTGTAAATTAATAAATAATATAACTTTGTTCAATAAAAAAAAAAAGATTAGGAATTCTGAAAACCGATTAAGAGTTTTTTACTTTGGAGAAAAAATTTCGACTATTCATAGAAAAATATTTTGTTCTTGTAACGAAGTGTATCAGCAATCATAATTTATTCAAAGAAATTTTTAAATATTATTATAACAGCTTATTTTCCCAACAGTATAATATTATTATTTGCAATTTTACTATGTAATATAAACTATATATTATATTATATTTTAGTTATGTTATATATATATATATAATATATATACTTACAAAAACAACATTTCTGAATAAAATCTTTAAAGAAAACGTTCAAATGCCCATGTATTTTAGAAAGAAACTGATGGAGTGCCCTAGAGTAATTAGGCTATCAAATACTCACCACTTATATTGAACCTAAATACATTTATGCTGAGAACTTCTTTCTATATATGTCCTAATCTGTGGAAAAAACCAAATAATTATTTAGTAGTACAAACAACTTTAACGATTCTCATTCTTTTCATCTATTCAACTATATAGAGATATATTTGGAATATATAATTTCGACGTATCACTTAATAAATTTAATTCTCTCTCTCTCTCTTCTCTCTCTCTCTCTTCTCTCTCTCTCCTCCTCTCAATCTTAATTTTTAGACTACCATAGTATCTCACATATCTCATTAGTTCATCAATAAGATTATTTCCAATGAGTTTCTCATTCGCTTACAAATCCACATACCGAAACTTCGGTTAACTTTATCACTTCTGCTTCTCACTCCTGTTTTCTTTTCATCGACATTCTATATATAATCCTTGTAATTTTATATATTTCATGAATCGCAAGTCTTCTTATATAGCATCTAAAGGCATAAATACATTGTCAGAGAGCATTATATTTTCTAACTGTGATCATTGCGCCTAAAACGTGGTAATTAAATATATTGTAATATGTTTATTCTTTTATTATTCGATTAATGGAGCGTACGTCTTAAAACTTCTTTTCCAAGTTTACACTCCTTATAAATGTCACTTGCAGGTTTCTTCTTTACTAACATATCCCTATCTATTGTAGCAATTAGCGTATAAATTTTTACATTTAAGGTCCAAAATCTTTTCTAAAATTTTAAGAACTTTTGAATGCTATTAGTTTGTGAAAGTAATAAGCCTATTTGTATAGTTACTTGAGTAATAGTAAGATTCAAATTTGAATTTTAAGGAAAGTTAATGCTCCAGAGAAAAAGTATATTGACATTTCACACAAAGATTCATTATATTATAAATCTATATTGTGATATCATTATATACTACATCAATATATTAAATTTCACATATATATATATTGAAAATTTAGTTACCGTAATAACTCATCATTATAACAAAATTATATATATATTAAAATATATAATATAATATATAGAAATAGTTTAAAAAATTATTAATAACAGAAAATTCGATATAAATTTTTCTATATCTTTACCAATAAATAACTTACCGTATATAGTCTCCAATGCAGTAACCTTATATATGTGGGTCTGATACGAAAATTGAGTGGGTCGTAGCGGGATAGCGTCGTTGCATGGGTGCTCCGATGTGTGTTGTGTTGTTGTGTGTGTGTGTGTGTGTGTGTTGTGTGTGTGGTGTGTATGTAAAGATGTGTATGCTCGACGCTCGGGAGGTGTGTGTGTATCTTTTTCTGACAGACGTATGTGGAGATCTATATAGTTATTTAGTAGTAATGCTACGAGATGTATTTGTAGTCGTATGATAACATGTGTTTGTAGATTTTTGGAGCGATGTGGCTTCCAATTGACATTATACTCTCTAGCCGACTATAGTATGTTCTACACCACTCTCTCTCTCAACTTTTTCTCAATATTTTATACTTCGGATCTTCAGATATAGATATACCTAATATATATATAGTATTAGTAATAGGTTATATTCATGTATATCATAGAAGGACAAAGCTGACGGTGACATAAGGAGAAAGCGGCTCTAAATGACTCACTCCATAATAATATATATATATATATATATATATATTATATATATTATATATTAATATATATATATATATATTTATATTAATATATATATATATATATATATATATATTTATTATATACTATATATATATATCATATAATGCTGTGATTATGGGCAGTAGTACTTTAGTTATAACAGAAGAATATATACCATACGAACCGACAGAGCTCACTCTACAAAGAATATATATATATATATATATATATTATATATATATATAATATAAATCATATATACTATACTATATATATATAATATATAAATATATTATTATATTATATATATAATATTATTATATAATATAATATATATATATAATTCAGAGCGACTCCTGCACTCGTGCTTAGCACGAGTTAGCACGAGTTAACATTATAGAAATTATCTATTTTTGCAAATTCGTGATGTTACGTTAAAATTCTTTTATTTTTATTGTTATAAGGTTGGTCCAAATAAATGAAATTATTAATGCAAATTTTGAACAAACAGTAGAATAACCGCTATTAATAACGCTTTTAACCCATAAAAAATGGCGGCAGTTCTGCCCATATCGGATGGCGGAGACGGCATCTTTGAATTTAGATTGATTTTAAATGTTAAAGTTAATCCTGGAATCGAACTACAGAAAACGTTAGAAAAAGAAAACGGTTTAGAAGGAAAACTTATTTAATAATATATATATATACTATATATTATATTATATATATATATATATATATATATATATATATATATATATATATATATATATATATATATATATACTATATATATATATATAATATATATTATATATATGCTGACCCCGCCCCATCGTTTTCAACTATATTCTCTGTCTCAATACTAATACTTTCCTCGAGTGTTGGAAGCCACGCCCATCGTGCCACCTGTTCGGAAAAGGAGCCGCTCTGATCCTTCTTATACTATCGCATTATACTAGCACTGTATTTTAAATCTAGATCTTTGAAACCTAACTCAATCTCATTTCGCTTATGATATCTGAGTCTCATTCACTCTTTCCGATCGCAGTACGGGCCTTTTCCGCGCTAGAGGTCTACTGGCGAATATACTTTCCTATCTAACTGATTTAATGGTTTCCGTCCTCAGGAACTAGGGGAGACTGGGTGTGATGGCGCTTGACATATCCAAAGGCATTTGACCGGCTCCCTTTCAACGCGTCACTGCTCTCCAAGCTCCCCCCTCCTTTGGGTTTCCTCCTTCTCTTGCTTACTTATGTCTAGTTTTCTTTCAAATCGCTCAATATCGCTTTTGTTGATGGGGCGACTTCTTCTTCCTTTCAAATTAACTGTGGTTTTCCTCAGGGTTCTGTCTTATCTCCTACTTTATTCTACCTTTTTTCATTAATGATCTTCTCAACCTGCACATCTAACTCTATATCCACTCATATGCCGATGCTCGACCCTTCATTCTTCAACTCATTTCAAATTTCTGCTCCCTCTTTTACTTCTAGAATTGCTCTCGTCTTAATCTTCCGATTCTATTCTCGCTGAACCTGGATAAGAATTTCCGGTGGGTCGTCTCAAACCTTGTGAAATTTCAAATAATAAAAACTCAACTTCAACAAATCTTCCCCTTTAAAATATTTCCCAACTTTCGGAAGTTCTGTCCTCTCCCCAGTGAACAATTTAACAACATTGGCCTTGCATAAACAAAAAAATGTCTTGGAAACCTCAGATCTCACATACGGTTGCTAGGGCGGCCTCCAAGAAACGGGAGTTCTGTTTAGGCTGCCGAACCTTACATTCTAAACCCATTTGCTCTCACAGTATAAGGGATGTCGCTCTTGTATGGAGTACTCGTTAAATATCTTAAATATTCACATTATCTTCCATATTTTGGATAGGGTGGAGTCAAAGGCCAATAGGCTTAAAACTGTTCCATACTCTCCCACCTCACTTGACCCTCTATCTGCGGCGCGATGTTGGTGCTTTATCTCTTTTCTTTATCTCTGACCTGCAGCGGCAGTGCTAGTGGAAAATGATCAACTAGAATTCCTACCACCTTTTACGACGACCTTGTGACAATAGTGCTGTGTCGGCGCATGAATTTTTTAGGAGGTTAATAACTCCAGGCTTGATCGCTGCTCTGTTCTCCTTCTTTCCTGCCACCTCGTTCTGTAGTTCTCTTCCATCTTCTGTGTTTCTGCTGATTTAATCCTCTCTCCGCTTTAAAGCCTTTGGGTCTGTCTCATCTGCGATAGTTTGCGTTAGTTGATGAATAAATGATGTGTGCAATACTCGTAGACTAGATAGGGCTCTGCCCGTGAGTGGTGGTGACAACTGTAAAATATATATATATATATAAGTATATATATATATATAGTATATATATATATGATATATATATATATAATATATATTATATATATATATATTATAGTATATATATATATAATATATATATATTAGAGAAGAGAGAGAGAGAGAGAAGAGAGAGAAAGAGAGAGAGAGAGAGAGAGACACGAGTAGTCAAAATTACTGGAGTCGCGCACTGAAATATCATATATATATATATATATATAATATTATATATATATATTAATATATATATATAATTATATATAGTTATATATATATATATATAAATATTATATATATATATATATAATATATATACGCCTCAATTTGTAACTCATTACACAGAATTTGAAATTAATATTTATGTTGCGAACTTCTGTAACATCTTGCGCTAGCAAAATTTTTACATAAAGTTCGACGAATATTTGTATATAAGCCCGATCTTGTTGAATACTCAGTCAGGATACAAAATCAGAAGAAATGAAGACTCACTAAAGATGCTCTCTCCTGAACTCACTCCTCCAAACTTCAAATTACAAGAAACGCAGCTTTTGACAAGGGAGTCAAATTCAAGGAAACTGGTTTTAAATATCATTCTACTTATAAGAAAAAAGAGTATCTCAACAGACGGGGCACTTTTATTACCTTTATGTTGAAATAAATAACATCCATTTAAAATATGGATATTTAAACCCAATCATTATATTATATAGGGCCTTGCTCACTTTCATCATATATGTTATAGTCCTATCTATATTCAGCAAGTTTTTGGCCTATATATATTTGGTGAAACCCAGAAAAAAAAACACCCAGAACCTCAATTTAGCGCCTTCTGATAACCAAAGAAAAACCAACAAAATGAGAAAACAGAAAAACACAAACAAATAAAGCTAAAAAATTAAATGAGAACACTCCAAAAAACGACTCCAACAAACTGCAAGAAACATTATCGATGCGGACTCTTTTTCTCACTTCTCATTAATTTTTGAATTATGATCTGATACTCCATTTGAATCACTACGAAAACCGTTCGGCTCCCCTTCGAATCTCTGAATATTCAGTACACCATCTCCATGTTTTTACGATGAAAAATTTACAATGCAAAACAAAAAAAAAAAAACTGGTTATTCCTTCCAACTTTCCTCAGTCCCCCGGCCGTTATCAAACTTCATCTTCCGTTCAAAATTGCTCCAGGTGATTGACACCATATGGTGGCTGTAGAACATCAAATCCTATACCAAACCAGATCCACAATTCTTTATTCAAGATTTCCATAATTTTGTCTCATCCAAGTGTCAGAGCTTTTCTTCGTAAATGAAGACGTGCATTAGGCCTATAATGGATCAAGATATTCACAGTAATGCACTTAATCTTCTCAACCAATGTAAAGTTCCGCGTTCCTCGTCAAGATCCACATTCTTATACCGAACTTGTGTGCGATATCTCTAAGTATTTTATATACAATTGTGTTTTGCTATTTACTCTATTTATATATTTGCTTGTGTCTAACTGCCATAAGCAGTATGATAACTATAAGAATGTTTCCTTCTTAGTAAAACTTTTTTAGCTTAGATTATTTGTATACATTCACAAGTTTGTATGCATGCTAATGTCTGCGGATATAACCAGATATGCTTGCATTTGAATGCACTTTTCCCTGTATGTATATATTTTCCTTATTATTTCTTCATTGAAATGTTTTGTATGTTTGTGAGCATTTTCGAATGCCCCCAAATATGCATACATTTGAATGATGATTTGCTTTTACATCTTATATAACTATTATAACATACTTTAGCAACTCCGTGTTTAGCGTGCAGAAGTATTATAGCGCCGCTCAATGGTAACTAATAGACAGAATTTGGGAAAAATTTATCATTTAGTTCGAACTTAATGTAAAAATTTGCGCAAGCACATTTTTACATAAGTTCGCGAAATATGTATATAACCAGCCGATTCGGTTGAGATACTCAGTCAGATCAAAATCAGAAGAAAATAAAGACTCGCTTAAAGATACTCTCTCCTAAACTCCCTCCTCCAAACTTCAAATTACAAGAAAACGCAGCTTTCGACAAGGGAGTCAAATTCAAGGAAAGGCCGTGACTGCTCATTCTACTTATGAAGAAAAAGAGTATCTCAACAGACGGGCAACTTTTATTACCTTTATGCTGAATAAATACATCATTTAAAATATGGATTTTTAATCCCATCATTATATATATGGACTCTGCTCTCAAAAGAAGCCACAACATAGCAAGTTTTGCCATATATATATATATATATATATATAATATATATATATATATTTATAATATATATAATATATATATATATTAAAAGATATCTAAATATATATATATTATCTATATATATTATAAAGGATCTGATAAATATATCTAATTATTATTATAATTTAAAGAAAAAACATCTAATAATTATTACAATAAAATAATATATATAATAATAATAATAATAATGAATAAGTAATAATAATATAATAATAATAATAAAAAAATATAATAATAATAATAATAATAATAATAATAATATAAAAAATTGAATTTCAAGAATCTGTTGCTGAAATTTTTGATTGGAAATGCTAAGAATGAGTTTTTGAGTAGATTTGCATACATACATACATACATACATACATACATACATACATACATACATAGCATATCATCATACCATACAACATACATTATACATAACTTTAGAATTAATGTTAAGATGAAAATAATGAAAAACCAATCATATTAGAAAATGGTCATAAGTTGGCTCATAATTCCCGCCCGACTAGTCACCAAAGATCTTGTAAAATAAAAAACAATATAATGTTTCCATATTCTTTCCTTAAGTTTCCACCGACCTAATTTTAAACAAACAAATGGCAAAATCAAATAAAAGATCCCAGATTCGCCAGACAATGAGAAATATTACTGACGTTACACAGCATTGTCTAGCGATTCTAGCACTTATTCATATGATTTTGAATTTGTTTGTTTAAAATTAGGGCTGTGAAAAATGAAAGAAACAGTAGGGAATACTAGCTTTTTTCACGTATTTTTTGGTGAACTCGTGCTCGGAGTCATGAACGAATTTACCCATCCTCAATTCATACATAATTATATTAGACTTGTTTCTTCACAAAAAAAAATTAGCTTTAATTCAATGGTAAAATAGTCCGAGTGAATTATTATTGCTATCTAACACACACACAAGCGCCAAATGCATGCGAGTGTGTGTTTTGTAGTGTGTGTGTTAGTGGTGCTGTGTGTGTGTTTAGTGTCGTGTGTTGTGTGTGGTGTGTGTGGTGTGTGTGTGTGTGTGTGTGTGTGGTGGTCCATTTTTAATCCCAAGCCCCCGCCGATGTCAACGAATTTATTTTCTTATGTTCCCGACTTTTCATGAAACTAACATGAAATGTTTGAAAATAAACTGGAAGAAGAAAAGAAAAATGTAAAAAAAATAAAAAATTAAAAAACGAGAAATGAAGCCTGAAAGGACAAGAGGTCACGCAAGTCCTGAAAATTTCATCCAGACCGTCGCATGAAAAAAAAATATATATATATATATAATATATATTATATATATATATATATATATATATATATATACCTATATTATTGATCTTGCGGATATAAGCATTCATACTTGGACCGTTTTCCAATATATAAGATCGACTTTCGGGTCGAGAGGTATTATAAGTCACTCTATAGTGCTATCATATATATATATATATAATATATAAATAAGAATGGATATTACCCGAGAAGTCGTGACGGAGAAAAGATCATGTGTCTTTTGCTTCGCGGATAGTTTCTAGAGCGACAGGGTTGGCAAACCCGGTCCTTTTCTATTTTGCTTGCAGAATTCCTGGACCAGCATTGGAATCTTATGCGCCTAGAAACACAATCTTCTAGAGAGCTCTGGGAGAACGAGTTTCAAGGCCGAACATGGGAAAAAGATGGCTATTCCACTGAAAGGGTAAAACCCTACCCGAGTGTATAACTCAAGACTGCAAAAGAGACATATGCGTTCAAATTTTGTTAATTGTTTACAATAAGGGCCTCTTAAACAGATTTTTTATAAAATTGTAGATTATAGGACAAAATAGTATATGAAAGAAGAATAAAAAAAAAAGAAATGACTCAGGATCTCTTTAACAAAAGTTGGAGACAGGAAGATTTAACATATTAACTTCTCATTAGACTTTGGTCTCTACTCACTAGGAAAATGGAGCCGGGAGGATGTTCTTTGTATATCGAGTTACGCATACGGGTATATTAAAAATAGGCGTCACCGGGAAGACTGTAGAAGAAATAGTAGCATAGCCATGGTTGCAAGAACTCCATGTAGGTCTATGTTTGCGGCATTTGTCGATCCATCCAGGTTAGGTCTCAAGAGTGTTATTTGAGAGGAACACCAAACTATGTTTCAGTGTGTATTGAGTTTTGTTAGGGAGCTCATACTGTTCAGTACTTAAACAGAGAGGTCTTTAGTTTATATCCTAGACTATAGGTTGGTCCTAATATTACCGTGACCGCGAGCGTTTGCCGTTTATGCTTTCGCTCTCTCCATCGAGGATAGATCTACTAGAAATATATTCTCAGAGACTTATGTGAGGCTGTTAACTGTGCGCGCGAAGAGAGCGCGGTATTCATTGATTATTTATTTTTCTATGTCTATGAGATTTTTTTAAGTCATGTTGATTTCTATAATAAGTCTGTTTAGAGGCCCTAATTGTATATATTGCGAGCAGGCTTACTAAAGCACCCTTCCGCCGCGCCACAATGATTTCCGATGCAGTCCTTGATTATAACACTCGGGTAGGGTTCACTCTTTTCCGTGGAACTACCATCTTTTTCCATTTGGCCTTGAAACTCGTTCCCCCATAGTCTCTAGAAGATAGTGTTTCTAGCGCAATAAGATTCCAATGCGTGTGTTCCAGGAACCGCCAACAAATAAGAAAATAGATCCTTGCGGTTGCGACCTCATAGCAGATTGAGACTACGCGAAGAAATAAAGACCGAGTATGATCACGCTCTTCGAATAAGTCCAGTCTTTCATACAGGAAGTGCTATATATCACTTAGGGGACTACTTCTGAGGGGGTGTACTAAAGATAAGTTCCATCATCTAATATATATATATAATAATTATATAGATAATATATATAATATATATATAATATTAAGCTGTGAGTATAGCTGTTACTATATAACCTCACACTTTGGAGTAATGGTATTATGTTAGCGATAGCTAGTACTACACGAGTGGACCCGAGGTAAGGTGAGGACGTACTATTTTTTTTCATGCTGTAAGTATGAAATTTGAAGACTTCAAAATTTTCAGGCTCATTTCTCGTTTTAATTTTTTATTTTTTTTTTACATTTTTCTTTCTTTTCAAGTTTTATTTTAAACATTTCATGTAATTTCATGAAAATTGGTCGAGGTGATTTTTTTTGACATCGGCGGGGAGGCTTTGGGATTAAAATGGACACACACACACACACACACCACACACACATCACACACACACACACACACACACACGCACACTAACCACATCACCACACGCACACTAACACAGCACACACACAAACATCACACTACGCAAAGCATTTGTATTGGGGGATAGAGTCGCTGCTCGCGCTCTAAACTAATCCTATTTTACCATTGAAATTAAAAATTTTTCTTGTGAAGAAACAAGTCTAAAATATAATTATGTAATATTGAATTGAGGATGGGTAAATTCGTTCATGACTCCGAGCGACGAGTCACCAAAAATACGTGAAAAAAACTAGATCAAGTATTCCCTACTGTTTCTTTCATTTTTCACAGCCCTATTTTTAAACAACAAAATTTCAATAATTAATCTTTAATCAGAATCGCTAGACATGCTGTGTAACGTCAGTAATATTTCTCAAAGTCTGGTGAATCTGGATCTTTTATTTGATTTTGCCATTTGTTTGTTTAAAATTAGGGCGGTGACTTAAGGAAAGAATATGGAAAATTAATATTTTTGGTTTTTTATTTTACATATCTTTGTGAGCTATCGTTCGAATTATGAGCAATTATGACCATTTCTAATATGATTGGTTGTATATAGGTTTTTTTACTTATTAGCGTATACACGGTTCATTCAACTATGTATGTATGTATGTATGTATGTATGTATGTATGTATGTATGTAATGTATGTATGTATGCAAATCTACTCAAAAACTCATTCTTAGCATTTCCAATCTAAATTCCAAAAAATGTCAAAATTCATTTTTTATATTATTCATTATTTTATTAATTATTATTATTATTAATTATTATTATTATTATTATTATATTATTTATTATTTTATTATTATTTTATATTATTATTATTATTATTATTTTACAGTGATTTAAATTTTGTCTAAATTTAATAATAATGAGATTCGACGTTATTTATATTACTTTATAATATATTATATAACTATATATATATATATATATTATTATAATATAATAATATATATATATATTATATATATAATAATATATATAATATATATATATATATATATATGGCAAAACTTGCTATGGTAGTGGGCTTCTTTTGGAGAGCAAGTCCATATATATAATGATGGGATTTAAAAATCCATATTTTAAATGATTATTTATTCAACATAAAGGTAATAAAAGTTGCCCGTCTGTTGAGATACTCTTTTTCTTCATAAGTATGAATGAAGAGTCACGGCCTTTCCTTGAATTTGACTCCCTTGCTGAAAGCTGCGTTTTCTTGTAATTTGACAGTTTGGGGAGGGAGTATTAGGAAGAGTGAGAAAGTTTAAGTGAGTTTTCTATTTCTTCTGATTTTTTGTAATCTTGTTACTGAGTAATCTCAACGAGAATCGGGCCTGTATATACAATATTCGTCGAACTTATGTAAAAATTTTGCTTGCGCAAATTTTTACATAAGTTCGAACATAAATATAAATTTCAAATTTCTGTGAATAGTTACAATTGAGGGCGCTATAATACTTCTCACGCTAAACACGGAGTTGTAAAGTATGTTATAATAGTTATATAAGATGTAAAAGCTAATCATCATTCAAATGTATGCATATTTGGGGGCATTCAAAAATGCTCACAAACATACAAAAACATTTCATGACCGAAATAATAAGGAAAATATATACATACAGGGAAAAGTGCATTCAAATGCAAGCATATCTGGTTATATCCGCAGACATTAGCATGCATACAAACTTGTGAATGTATAAAAATACAAAATTAAAAATATTATACAAAGAAAGGCACATTCAAATACTTAGCATATTTGATTATGTCCGTTAGACATAGGCAAACATACAAACATTTGAATGCAAAGAAAATATACAATTGTTATATAAAATATTAGAGATAATTCACACACGTTGGTATAAGAATGTGACTTTGACGAGGAATCGGCGGAACTTTTGACATTGGTGAGAAGATTAAGTGCATACGTGAATATCTTGATCCATATAGGGCCTATGCACGTCTTCATTTACGAAGAAAGAGCTCGTGACACTTGGATGAGACAAACTAATGGAATCTTTGAAAAAGAACTGTTGCGATTCTAGGTTTGGTATAGTAATTGTGATGTTCTACAGCCACCATATGGGTGTCAATCACCTGGAGCAATTTTAGAAACGAGATGAAGAGAGGAGAAGAAGTTTATTTATGTATTGTGTATATGTATATAGTTGTATTTTTTTTTTTTTGCCATTTGTTAAACTTTTAATTTGTAAAAACATGGGAGATGGTACTGAATAATTCAGAATTCGAAGAGGACTGAAGGTTCGTTGTGGAATTCAAAATGAGTATCCAGATATAATCGTCAAATTATTGAGAATGAGAAAAGAGTCCGCATCGAAAATAATGTTTTGCTTGCAGTTTTGTTTGAGTCGTCTTTTTTGGCACGTGAATCTCGATTGGTTACACTTATTTAGGCAGAGGTGTTGTTTGTACTGCCTCTCGCTCTGTTCCTATTCCTTTTGGTATCAGACAGGCGCTGATTGAAGTTCTGGTGTTTTTTCTGGGTTCCCAAATTGATACTAATGGCACAACTGTGCTGAAATTGGTGGCTTCTTTTAGCGGTGAGCAAGCCCTATATAATGGTATGAGTAGGAGATTTAATAAATTCATATTTTAAAGAATTTCTTTATTCACATAAAGGTAATAAAAGTTGCCCGTGCTGTTGAGATACTCTTTTTTTTTCTTCATAGTAGAATGAGCAGTCGCGGCCTTTCCTCTGAAATTTGGACTCCCTTGGGGTCAAAAGCATGCGTTTTTCTTGTACATTTGAAGTTTGGAGAGAGAGTTCAGGAGAAAGAGCATCCTTTAAAGTGAGCTCTCCTTACTTTTTCGCTGATACAGCTCGATTGTATCTACAAGACAAAGCGGCGCGTTATATACATGGATTCGTTCCGGCATATAGAATACACTTTGTTCTTACGCAAAGTATACAATTTATATGTTCAAAGCGAGTCAAATATAGAGAGCATTTCAAATTTTAGAAGTGTTCTACAATTTGAGGGGCGATATATATATAGGTGAGGATCGGGTTTCTGAATATTATATGATACGTAATCGAGTATTAGTAACTTATATATTATATACTATATATATAATATATATATATATGACGCGCTTGGCTCACGGCTGAGGTATATAGGGGTAAAGAGGGAGTGAGTTGACTCTCACTAAGTCGACTATGAGGAGGATATACTATATATATATATCATGGCGACTCCAGTACCTTTTTACTCACTCGTGCTCCTCTCTCTCTCTCTCTCTCTCTCTCTCTCTCTCTCTCTCTCTCTCTCTATATATATAATATATATAATACTATAAATATTATATATATATATTTAGTATGATATAATATTATAATATACTATATATTTATATATATATATATATAATAGTATATATATATAATATATAATATATTTTACAGTTTCCACCACCACTCACGGGCAGAGCCCTATCAAGGAGGGGGTTTGCACACCTCAGTTATTCATCAACTAACCCAAAACACGCAGATGAGCACAGACCCCAAGCTTTAAAGGAGAGAGATTTATATAGTGCAGAGTAAACACAGAAAAGGACAGACCAGATTCGAGCGAGACAGAGGTGCGACATAGGAAGAAGTGACACGGCAGTCCGAAGGCAACGGACGTTCAAATCAACATCACAACTTCTATGCTGCGACACAGCACACTATTGCTCGCTCGAAGGGGCGTCGGTATAAGCGCGAGTGATAATTTCCCTCGCACCTGCCTGCTGCGGTACCGTTATAGGTATTATATATGTAGATTATATGACACAACATCGCGCCGCAAGATAGAGGGTCACGCGTCGCGAGTGCATTGGAACGTTTATAAGCCATTGTAGCCTTTACTTCTCTCTATTTCTACTCCAAAAGCCGGTGAAAATCTCTGCATACCCGCTTACGAATAATTTTTGTACTCCATACAGGGCGAATGACACCCTTATGATACGCTGGGTGCACTGAGAAGAAGGAAAAAAGTCTCGCAGCCTAAACAGAACTCCCAGTTTTCTTTGAGGCCGCCCTAGCAACTCGTTGTGATGTAAGGTATCCAAGACATTTTTTTGTTTATGTTAATGCCAAGGATATTTAAATTTGTCAACAGGAGAGACGAGAGAACCGCTCGAAAGAGATAGGAAAAGTTGGAAGGTGTTTTTTAGAGAGGAGATTTGTAGAGTGAGTTTTAAAGAATTGAATTTCACAAGGTTGAGACGAACCCACCCGGAAATTCTATCCAGGTCAGCGAGAAAAGAATCGGAAAGATTAAGACGCGAGGCAATTCTAGAAGTAAAAGAGGGGAGCAGAATTGAAATGAAGTTTGAAGAATGAAGGTCGAGTCATCGGCATACGAGTTTATAGAGTTAGAGTTTAGATGTGCAGGTGAGAGATCATTAATGAAAAGTAGGATAAAGTAGGAGATAAGGTAAGAACCCTGAGGAACACCACTCATTGACAGAAAAAGACGAAGAAGTCGCCCCATCACCAACAGCCGATATTGAGCGATTTTGAAAGAAAACTAGACATAAGTAAGCAAAGAGAAGGAGAAACCAAAGGAAGGAGGAAACCCAAAGTGACGCGTGCCATACCCCGGTCAAATGCCTTGAATATGTCAAACGCCACACACAAGTCTCCCGTAGTTCCTGAGGACGGAAAACCATAACATCAGTTACGATAGGAGTAATAATCGCCATGTAGACTCTAGGCCGAAGCCGGTACTGGCGTGAAAGAAGTGAAATGAGACTCCAGTACTGATCTAAGAAATGAGAGTTGTGAAGTGGTTTCAAAGATTTAGATAGAATACAAGTGGCTTCCTTTTTTTGGAATAGAGAAGGATCAGAGCGGCCTCCTTTTTTCGGAACAGGTTGGACATGGTCGTGCTTCCAAACAATACTGAGGAAAGTATTCGTATTGAGACAGAGAATATAGTTTGAACGAGGGGCGGGGTCGGGCAATATATATATAGTAATATAGTATATATATAATATATATTATATATAATATATATATATATATATATTATATTAATATATATATATATTATATATATATTATATAATATATATATATATATTATATATTAAATAAGTTTTTCCTTCTAAACCTTTCTTTTTCTAAAGTTTTCTGTAGTTCGATCCAGGATTAACTTTAACATTTAAAATCAAATCTAAAATTTCTCTTGCCGCCTCCGCCATCCGATATGGGCATGAACTCGCCATTTTAATGGGTTAAAAGCGTATTTAAACAGGGTTATTCTTACTTTTTCGTTTTAATTTTGCATAAAATTTCATTATTTGACCAACTTTCGCAAAAAAGAGAAATTTAACGTAACATCACGAAATTTGCAAAAAATAGATATATTTTCTATAATGTTAACTCGTGCTGAGCACGAGTAGCACGAGTGGCCTCTCGCCTCTGATTAATATAATATATATATTGTATATATATAATATATAATATATATATATATATATATATATATATATATATATATATATATATATATATATATTTATATAATATATATATATATATATATTAATAAGTATTATTATATATATATAATATATATATATATTTATTATATATATATTATATATAATTATATATATATATATATAAATAATATATATATTATATATATATTATATATATATATATATATAATATATAGAGAGGTATAGTATACTTGGGAACTTGGTACTCGTATCTAAATCTTAAAAACCCGAAGTTCTCATATATGTTTTTGGAGTTCTTGAGCTTCTTGGTATTTACATTAAAAAAATAAATTATATTGGAAATTTCATTAAAAAACGTTCAATTTCATCATACCTAAAACTAATAATAAATTCGTTTTCTGCTTTTTTGATAAATTTGCATTTTTAATGAAACACAATTATTTTTTTTCAAATGCTAGATTAATTATTTACCGTTATAAAAACTCATCCTTTAAGATTACGCAAATTAATATTCAAATGTAATGCAATTTAAGGAAAATAATCAGATTACTTTTATTAAGAAAAGTTATCTATCAATTTTAGGTAAATAGTTAATAATTTAAGAATTAAAAGCTGTAAATTATAGAGGTTTATAATTATTTTATAAACATTGTTTTTCACTAATACTATGTTAAACTATTTGGATATTTTTTATTAATTAACAAATATTGAAATTTCCATTAAAAAACGTTAATTTTAGAACACACTCAAAACAATTAATTATATTCTTCTTTTTCTGCTTATTGGAAATTGCAATTTTCAATGATTACATCATTAATTTTTTTCAAAATGCTGAACAATATGCCGTTAAAAAGTAACATATGTGAAGATTAGAATTTCGCAAATAATCATTCAAATTAGTTGAAATTTTAAGGAATTAACAATTCGTGCAATTAAGCAATTTCTAAATTTGTTTAATGTGAAATTAAGCCAAAAGACGTAAATTTATTAGAAGTTAACAATTTTTTTTAAATTAATAACACATTTCAACAACAAACTAATTAGAAAATATTTGGTAATATGATTATTTATAAAAATAAATATTTGAATTATTTCTATTTAAAACGTCAGTTTAAGACACCTTATTAAACAATTAAAAAATTCTCTTTCCTGCTTTTTGAAAATTTGACCTAATTTACAATTAATGAAACACATTCCTTTTTCAAATGATGGAAAATACCGTTAAAAACTTCATTTTTAAAGAATGACTCTGTGTAAATAATTCCGATTCAAATGTTGAATTATCTTCCTCAGTGCATAAATATGTTATCGGTTTTAAGTTAGATTCTACAATTGTGTAATGTGCAAAATTTTAAGTAGAAAGCGTTGTATGTTTTAGAGTTGAATATTAGCATTATCTCATATTTTTAAACAGTTTTATTCTCCACTTCAAACTGCCTCAAATTTTTGGGTAATAGCGCAGACTATTAGAACTCATATTATTTCATTTGATTAATATTTTCTACTTCTTTTATCATTCAGACTATTTCTATATAAATATATCATTTAAATTCTACTTTGTCTAGACTTTTTTTGATATTTGCATATTTCCTTAATGATAGTCACACATTTACTCTACTTTGTTTTCCATAACCTGCTCGCTGATTTACATTTAGCCCCGTGTCTGATCATACCTCATTATTTTTCTTAGATCTTACCTATAAGACTTTTCCATAATTGTGTAACTATTAGGATACAACTCGCTTATTCTATTGGTATTATGTAGTTTCCTAAATTCGTAAGGTGGTGAATGTTATGTAAAACAGCGTATTCTTTTATGTACAGGTTAATATTATATCTTCTTGATAATTTGAACAATGGTTTGGCTTCTAATTCTATATGAAATAATTGTGGGTGTATTAATGAGACAATAGGTTAGTAACTATTTCACTAGGTAAAATAACGATAACTTGTAAGTTACTATCTCTTACTCATATGAAACAATTATTAGATATTCTTCTTTCTCTCCTTGGCTTTGTAACTTGACCTTCCTGTCATTCTCATTTCGAGAACACCTATTATTCCTTTTCAATAGGCACTTGAAAATATTCAACCATCGTTAAAATTTTTAAGTTTTCATTAATTTTACGCAAATAATTTCAAATGTTCGAAATTTAGGAATTAAATAAAGGTACCCTTTATGAGTTTCCTAAATTTGTAAGTCCATCGTTGAATATTTAATGAAAATGCGCGTAATCTTAGAAGTCTATTAATTTCTGACTTTATTCTTTTTTGTTTTCGACCTTTTTATTTTGATCTTTGTCCTTCCTCTCGTCTTTGTTCTCCTCTCCTTAACCCTTTCGTCATCATTTTTGCCTCCTCATTCGCAGGTTTCGTCATCTCTCACCGCTTCAATATCTAACCACTTTCACCCTTTCTCATTCTCCTTTTTGTCACCTTCTCTTTGTTCCCAGGTCGTTATCTGGTCTGGAGATCGCCCATTTATCCTTTCCTCTTTCCTTGCTTCTGTTTCATCTCACCTTTTTCTTTTCCTTTTGGGCATCACTGGTCTACTCCGTTACTGTGTTCCTTCCCCCTTGCTGGATAACCTCCTCCACTCATTTCCTCCTCATTTACCAGATGAACTCACTTCCACGCAACTCTCTGGGTGCTAGGAGACAATCCTTGACGTCCAGCTTGCTCTTTCGGGGCTCCTTTCATCAACTTACATTTCTATTTGCACGTCGACGACATATACTCAGTTACACCCACACCTGGTCTCCGCCGTTAGGACATCATTTTCTACACCCTTTTCTGCTGAGCACCTTGTCGTTACACATTTTTGCAGCTTACATCCATCACTCATTGTTCGTGATTACGACCTACCTCTACATACTTTTTTTCACACTTCCTTTCCGGGTGCACCCACTTTTTCTTTTTCTCTCCAGCATACCTTACACCATCCTTTCACGCCCACTCCCCCAGATCCCTTTTTGCACAACTACTTTTGCACACATGCCTAGTTCCACGTTAGTGCCCACTTCTCCTGCAGGCTTGTTACTACCCCTTTAACACCGACTTTTGCACAGCACTACTCATATTAATCAGAATTAATTCACATGCCCCCACGCTGTCTGTCCCTGAGCATTTCGCACGCGAACACACCGTCTTGAATGGTGACCACCAGACCACGACTTGCAGCAGCGGCATCACGCTCATGACCTTATCGTCACGCTCCACTCGTCTAATCAGCTTTACTCTGTATGTCTAAGTTCCGATCTCTTTCCCAGCGTTCTACTTTTTCTCTTCATCTTCATTCAAGTCCGAAATAACTCAAATTTTGAATCTTCCAATCTTATCTCCGATTGTCAGAATCTCTTCTGTAAGGAGCGCTACAGATTGGTGATCCTTTCCTTCTCTCTGACTTTTCGGTCCTCTAACACTCTTCATCCTTTGGTATTTTTTTGCTGTTACGTAGACATATCGGAATTCTCTCGATCACAGTCTGCCCCACATTTAATTTTCACTTCCCTCTTCGGGTCTTTGTTATTTCTCTTGTCCTTCTCTGCTTTTTCGTTCCCGTCGTTCTCACTGGCTGCTGTTGTTTTAACCAATTTATATACCCTTTCAATCTCTTCACTTAGTCGTGTGTATTAGTAGTCAGTTGTAAGTATGTAGTAGTAGTCAGTCGTGTGTAGTAACGTGTCGTAGTAGATAACTCAGAAGAAATTCTGTACTCCAACTCTTTTTTTCTTTTATCATGACTTAAATCTGTCCTGTCTTTCCCTTAGGCTGACTAAATTACGCTCCATCAATTGTACTATAATTTGACGCCGACCCTTCCCGCAATAAATAATGGTAGGCGGGTAGCGAAAAAGCAATAAACTCTGACTTTTGCCCTTATTTTTAAAAAACAATACAAACATCTTGTTGCTCCGCGCTTCAATTGGCTTTATTTAATCATAAATCTTTCACAACACAACTATATTTCTTTGGAAACGCCACTCTGCTCGTTCTTAATAAACTCTTAAATTTTCCTTTCTCGTGAATTTTTTTTACAGGACATATTATATTCTTTCTAAAGTTTTTGGATTTTGGTGTTCTGAGGCAACCAATCAGGGAAATATTTCAACCACTAGTTGCTGACTCATTCCAATTATCTTGTTTTTTATATATCTGCCAAATATAGTGGTGAGTTGTGGAAACAGTCTGTCTGTTAAAAAAAATTTTAACTCTCTAAATTAGGTTAGCTATTTTCGATTAAAGTTCACATTACAATATAGAAGCTCTTAAAAAGTACTTTTTTCCTAAACACACTTACTTGGTATTTTCTCACGGCATATACAAGGTTTCTCAATAGGGACCTCATTCATCTTAAAGGTTAAGAATTGGAGGCATTGGGATCCCTCATAGGAATCTGAACTTTTAATGTGAGGCAGTGGGAATTTTATTTGGAGGTTGGTTCCAGCACATTATTGTAAGGACTTTTGTTCTTGATATGGGCGCTCGTGCTAGAACTTGTCGATTTTTTCGCTGTCTCTAAATAAACTCCTCACACGAACTTTTACCCGTTTTTAATCTTTTCTAACCATTATGAGAAAATCCTATTAGTTTGCTAATTGTAATTGGAGTATCCATTCATTAGTTGGACCTTAATACACTTTTTTACATAATTAAGCTTCATACTTTAAAAATTGAATATTAGAGGTGTATTTCCTACTCATAATTAATTGTGAAAATAGTTCCTCCCAGTCTTGTTGTCCCCTATTTTCTTTGATCGAGAGCTGCTCGCCGACTCATTTCTTTATATTCAAGCGTATAATCTTTCTGTTACTTACAGTGCTTGTAGTTATTATGGAGCCTTCAGACTTAAGGGTGCTAGATGCTCAAGCTTACATGGTAATTCCTAAGTGTAAACAGTCTGCGAACATATAAATAACCTATACGTGTTTTCCAACTTTCTTGTGATTTGACACAATTTCTAGAGTGCGTATCGGAGCATGTCATGGATTCAGTATAAATATGGATACCGTGGATAATCAAAATTTCTAACCCAGGTAATTGGGTATGATTTTCTAGGAGGGGTTTGGTGTACTAACCTATGGGACTCGAGTTGATTTAATTTTTGATAATATTTCAAATGAGTAATTATATGTTAATAGGTTAGTATTAAATATTTGATGTTTTATAGTTCGAAAGTGGATGATAACAGTTTTAGGAAGATATTAGTGGCAGCCCTTAATGAGCATAAGATAATTGTTTGTTTTATGATATATAATTATAGCTCTTTATACATATAGTTACATTTATAGTCATATAAATTTTATAATACATGAATTATTTAATATAGTCTATATTATTTAAGTATATTAGTATATTTAATATAAGATATTTTGATAAAATTAGTATATAATATATATAGGTATTTATTCATACTATATATTCTAATATATTATTTTTTTTAACATATCCAATATTTATAGTTTGTATATATAATATTATATATCACGGGTGAAAAACGTTTAAAAAAAATTTTTTATCATAAAACATAAAAATCATGTTTCTCTTTTGGTTTATTATTTGTTGTTTTTTACTTAAATCACTTATAAAATTTTTTTTCTTTTTTGTATAGTGTTCACATCATCTACATCAATGTTCTATAAATTTTTGAGCCACAATATTTTTCAGCTAATTCGTCATTTAATTTTAACATATTTTGCCTTTTTAAAAAAATATTTTTTATTCTTTTCAGTATATATATATTAAAATAATATATAAAGATATTATTTATATATATATATATATTATATATATATTATATATATATATATTATTATATATATAATATATATATTATATGTGTGTTGTGTGTGTGTGTGTGTGTGTTTGTGTGTGTGTGTGTGTGTGTATGGATGTACATTCCATACCCTTATCCTTGAACTAATCTGATCAATTTTGTTTATCAAGAAGTTAATCGTTGTCTGCAAATCAGAAACTAGTGTCAAATAATACAAATGATCGCAAGTAATATAGACAAGTTTTCGAGCTCTAAAACCTTTTTTCGTAAATTCAAATCTTTTGGTTTCTTCCTTCTCCTCCACTCTTTTGCAATTTAGCCTTCAAACATGTCCAATCCACTTTGCTTCTTCACCTCTCTTGTTTCTGTCGGTAATACTTTGTCTTACTTCGCTAAAGCTAAAACTGTTTGCTCAAACTTTTCCTCTAAGTTTCACTATAGACGGGTTTCAGAGCTATTCCATCTTCGCCCTCTTTTAAACTCAGTAAAGTGCTATTCTGCATATGAGCTTAACAGTAAGATGGCGAAGAGTGCTGAAGCTATTCCAGTGGTCTTCAAAACTTGTGCTTATGAGCTTGTCTCTCCCTTATGAACTCAACTTTCCTCCTCTTCAGCATGTGCGACAGAAGTAAGGATCATAACAATCCACTATCGTCCTTGCTTTAAAACCTCTGTTTTTCATAATAAGTTTAGAACATCTTAAAATTTCTAATCTTTATCTCTGATTGCAGTATGGCTTCTGTAAGACCATTCGACTGGTGATCCTTTCTTTCTCTCGACTCTTGGTTCTCTGTCTACGCATTTCGTGAATCATTTCTGCCGCTAATAATTCGAAGGCGTTTCGATAAACTGGCATGAAGTTTAATATCAAACTTTCCACTTTCGGGTAATTATCCCTTCTCTTTGTAAACCTTTCACAGGATGAATGGATGGACATATGGCTGCTGTTGTGGATAGCCACCAATTTATCCTTTAAATATATTCCTCTGAAATCTGTTTAATTCCTCCAACCTCTTTTTCTTTTCATTTTGCATCAATGGTCTATCTGTTACTGGGTCTCCTTACCACTTTAAGGCTATAACTCCATCACTCATTATTACTCCTCCAATTTAAAAGATGACCCGATTTTAACACCAAATATATGGTGCTAGGAGGATATCCTTGAAGTAACAGACTTCTGATCTTTCTGATACCTTTATAAAATTTACATTTATATTTTGAAAGTAGAGAAATTATAATAGTTACACCAAAATATCTCAGAAAACGGAGATAAAATTTTCTACCTTTTACTGAGGAGAATTTGTAGTTACAAATAAATTTTTGGACAAAAATAAAATCCATATCTTTATGTTCGTGATTAATGAAAATTAAACTATAAAGTATAAATATTTTTTTATTCCCTTCTGGCGTGAAAAAAACTAACTTTTTTTTCTCTCCGGAAATACATTAAACCATCCTTTAAAGACCACTAAAAAACCAGATCCCCTTTTTGACAAATTTTTTTTTGAAAAATGCCATAAAAGTTGCCAGTTAGTGAAAAAATTCACATCATGAAGATTGTTACTTAAAATTAACACTCGGTTTTGAAGAAAAACTACTAATATATAGGAATTAAATTAAAATGAAAAAAGAACTGTATGTGAACTGAGATTTCGAAGCGACGTTTGATGGTGAACAAAGAAGAAATTGAGAAAAGGAATTGCCAAGAATATTAAGAATATAGTCAACGATCCAACAATCGTCCTATCGCTTTAACCTCTGTTATGTCTAAAGTTTCCGAATCTATTCTTAACACCGAAGTTTAGAAATTTCTTAAATCTTCAAATCTTATCTCCGATTGCCAGAATCGCTAGATTGGTGATCTCCTCAAATCTTATCTCCGATTGTCAGAATCTCTTCTGTAAGGAGCGCTAGATTGGTGATCTCCTTTCCATTCTCTCTGATTTTCGGTCCTCTACTCTTCCATACTTTGGTAATTTTTTTTGCTGTTACGTTAGACATATCGGATTCTCTCGTATAGAGTCTGACAAAGTTTTAATTTAAACTTCCTCTTCTGCCCATTCTGTTGAATGTGAACAAAATGCACGGACACTATTGTTAAAAAGTCTATCCTCTAGGTGTGCTGTAAATCTTATTAATAAAAGTAAAAGTAGTTATTAGTAGTAGTAGTGTAGTTAGTAGTATAGTAGTAGTAGTAGTAGTAGTTAGTAGTAGTTAGTAGTAGTAGTATTCTATCCCCCACTCTTTTTCTATTTTTCTCAACTTCCCTATCTGTAACTGTATCTTCTATCCACTCTTAGCTGATAATTATGTCATCATTGTTTCATCAATTTGGAAGACGACCTTCAACAGCAAATAATAAAGCCATTAGTTCACATTGAAAAATAAATGATCTGAGATTTTATGCACATTTATTTTGTTAAAAAAAACCATAAGCTATGAAATTGTTGAAATACAATACGGAATTTATATTCATTTTATTTAACATAAGCCTAAACACAATATATCTTCTTCGAAAACGCAACTACTGGCCTTATTGTTAATAAAAATAATCTTAATATTTTCCTTTCTCGTGATCATTTTTTTTACAAGGATCATTTATATTCTTTCTAACAGTTTCTTGGATGTTTTGGTGTTCTGAGGCACACCGGAACTACTTTCACGCACCTGTTGCTATCTCTGCAATAAGGGTGCGTTGTTTCCCTTGTGAGTATGAATACATTCCAGAAAAAAAAACTAATACGTTCCATCCACACGTGTAAATTCAAAACGATAGGAGGGATGGACCTATAGGAATTTTTTGTTGATATCTTAGGTGCTTCTCGTTTTCTCTTTCTTGGATAAAGTGTAGGTTAGAAATTGGCGAATAGTAACAATAATACTTCAACTTAAAGAAGTTTCTAGTGTTGAACTGTTGAAATTGTAATCCTTAACTCATGCTTACATAAAATTGATCTTGGATTCAGTCTTGTGTTCTTTTTGATGAGTGCTGCGAACTCTTTATTTCAAGACAGTCTCACTCTTTTCGTCTGACTCTTTGGGGCCAGATACTCTATGTCAATCTTACATGTATAAAATTTAAAAAACCGCGCCATAATTCCGTTACCGATTTCCAGCATTCTTTGATCTGACAATTTCTAGAGTCGCGTATCGGAGACATGTCAGGTTATATGATTGGTTAAATTAACTCAGGTAAAATTTGGTAAACCTGTCCTTTCCCCTCTGAGGGATATATATATTATATATATATATTATTATATATTATATATATTTATATTATTTTATATATAATATATTATTTTATATTATAATTAGGTGAATTGTATAAAAATTTTTATCATAAAAAACAATAAAATCATGTTTCTTTTGGGTTTTATTGTTGTTTTTTACTTTAAAAATCAATATATTTTTTTTCTTTTTGTATGTGTACTATCTACATCAATGTTTATAATTTATCAGCATATATTACAGTTTTAACACAATTTAATTTTTAAACACATTTACTTGTTTACTACCTTATTAGGATTATTTCATATATATATATATATATATATATATATATATATATATATAATATTATTAATTATATTATATATATATATATTATATATATATAATATATAATAACTATTTATATATTTCAATTATAATATTTTTTATATTATATAATTATATTTTATATATATTATATATAATATATATATATATATATATATATATATAATATATATATTATATTTATATATATTTTTATATATTATTATATATATATATATTATATTTATATATATATTATATATATATATATTATATATATATAAATATATATTCTTATTATATATATTATATATTATTATATAATAATATATATATATATATATGTGTGGTGTGTGTGTATGGATCATACTTCATTCTATCCTTGAACTAATACGCTGATACAAATCTTGGTTTATCAGACGTTATCGTTGTCTGGCAAATCCAGAAACTTGCTTAATATAATTTCATCCCCCGGGAAGAAAACGTCGCTTTCGAGACCTAAACCTTTTCTTTCGTAGAAATTCAAAATCTTTTTTGTGTTCTTCTACTCACACTCTTTCTGGCTATTTTGCAAATTAACATGTCAACTCAAATTTGCTTCTTCCCCTAATCTCTTGTTTCTGTCGGTAATACTTCTGTCTTAACTTCTAAAGCTGAAATGTTTGCTCAAACTTTTCCCTCTAGTTTCCTATGCGTTCAGAGTATTCCACCTCTCGGCCTCTTCAATCAACTCAGTAAAGTGTATTTTGCAATTATCTGAGATTACACTAAGATGGCGAAGTGTGAGCTTCCTCATGGTCCTAAATTGTACTTATGACTTGTATCTGCTATGCTTCAACTTTCCCTCCTGCTTCAGCCATGTGCTGAAGAGTAAGACTCCATGAACAATGCACTTCGTCCTTCGCTTTAACCTCTGTTCTTACAATAATTTAAGAACATCTTAATCTTCTAATCTTATCTCTGATTGCAGTATGGCTTCTGTAAGAACATTCTTTAGTGACTTCCCTTTCTCTCGACTCATTCGGTTCTCTGCTCTTAGCATTTCGGTTGCTATTTCTGCCGTATATCATATGAGGCTTTTCGATAACTTTGGCATCAACCTTTAATATCTAAACTTCCAACTTTCTATATACTCTTCTCATTGTAACATTCTCGAGACTTTCGTTCCAGTCTTTATATGGCTGCTATTGTAGATACCAATATCATGTAAATCTATTCCTCTGAATTCTGTTTAATCCTCAACTCTTTTCTTTTTCATTTTGCATCAATGATATCGTTACTGTGTCTCCTTACCACTCTTAGGTGATAACTTCCATCACTCATGTATTACTCTCCCAATTTAAAAATGACTCATTCAACAGGAAAATATATGGTCTAGGAGGATATTGACAGTAAGACTTCTGGATTTTTGAACTTTATAAAATTTATTTATTTTGAAAGGTAGAGAAATTCAAATGAACCTTTTATGTCATCAAAACTGAATAAAATTTTAACACCTTTTAAATTAAAGGTGACTATGGAATATATGTACAAAAATAAAATCATATTTAATGTTCGTGATTAATGAAATTTAACTATAATATTTTTTCATTTCTTTCCGGGGTGATAAACACTTTTTTTTTCTCTCAGAAATACAGTTCAGATCTTTTAAGACAATAAAAACCCAGACCTTTTTTGACAAATAATTTTGAAAAATCCGGAATAAAAAACTTTGACTAGTTTAAGTGAAAAAAATTCACACATGAGGATTGTTATCTAAATTACACGATTTTGAAGAAAATACTAATAGTATAGGAATTAAATTAAATGAAAAAAGAAACTGTGTATGTGAACTGAGATTTCGAAGCGAGTTTGATGGTGAACAAGAGAATTGAGAAAGGAATGCAAGAATATAAGATATAATTGTCACGATCCACAATGTCTATCGCTTTAAACTTGTATGTCTAAAGTTCCGAACTATTTTAAACACGAGTTTATAAATTTCTTAAATCTTCAATTTACATCTCGATTGCCAGATGTAGATTGGTGTTCCTCAAATTTATCTCCGATTGTCAGAATCTCTTCTGTAAGGAGCGCTAGATTGGTGATCTCCTTTCCATTCTCTCTGATTTTCGGTCCTCTACTCTTCCATACTTTGGTAATTTTTTTTGCTGTGACGCTAGATATATCGGATTCTCTTGATAAAGTCTGACACAAAGTTTTAATTTTTAAACTTCCATCTTCGGGTATATGTAATGAGCTCTCTGTAATCTTCTTTGATAAAAGATCCAGTCGTTCTATGGCTGCTGTTGTTTATAGCCACCATTTATCCTTTTACATCCATTATAGTAGGAGTAGTATATTAAATTTAATTATATATACTCTACTAATTAGTATTACTACTATATGATTAGTTGATATAACTGCTACTATATGATTTAAAGATATTGGGGTATAAACAAATCGCACCCAAACAGAGCATAGAACGACTGGAACGAAAATCAATAGAAGAACAGATGCATACAATACCGGAAATGGAAGTTTAAAATTAAACTTTGTTCAGACTTTATCTGAGAGAATCCGTATGGTATTTATTATTCTGAGTAAAGAAAAAGAGTTTACACCACATAATTAGGGAAGAGATTGTAAGGGATAGTGAAATAGAAGAGAAGATAATGTGGAAAGAGATTTAACATACTAAATATCGTCATAATCTTACACGCTTAACACGCAATGAGAAATCCTGAAATATCATCAGGAAATATAAAACTTTTGTACGTGAGCTCATCATACACCTTGTGAAGACGATAGGTTCTGGCAAATTCTCAGAGTGAGAACTTGCAGCTTTTTTAAGGAGAGTTTTCCTTAGAACTGTGATTCTCTGGATTCTCAAACATCTCACCAAACCATCTAAAGTTGACTGTAGAGGATAGGAACTTTGTTATGGCCGATGAATTTTAATTACTATTATTTAATATTAATCCTTTTCTTCCTTTCTTTTTTTGTTTCCTCCCGTCGCTTCGAAATTCCGTTCCTCCCGTTCTTTTCAATTTTAATCTTCATAATCTCATTAAAATTCGTAGTTTTAATATCATGTCCTGAAGTCGAGTTTAGTTTCCGGTAAAATATAGTACATCCTCTTTGTGTGAAGTGTTTTATTTAACTCTATGTCTTGTTATTATTATGGCTATTTTGTTGAATAATTCATCATTTCTTTATTTGTCCCACAAGGGGTCTGGTTTTTTTATGGGTCTTCCGGCTGGATTTAACTGTCATCTGGGAAGAGCGCCCCCCGTGATGTTTCACCCGGGCAGAGCCTGTGCCACATTTTCAGTTTTTCTTTTCTATTACTCAGCACAACATCAGTTCTCTGGTTTTAATTTTTAGGTAATCCACAATTTGTTATGTCATATTCATTCTAGTTTCGTGTTTAATTTTTCTTAAGATATTTCGCGACACATGGTTTTTTGGTTTGTCTTTTTCTCACTTTTATCCTTTCCACAATATAAATTCCCTTTGAATAATCAGGAATTCTACGGCTAGCGTGTTCTTCCGCAGGGCTAATCCTCCTCCCACTAATCTTTTGTTGCTGTTGCGTATATGAGTCTTTTCTATATGAGGTCAATGCTTGAAGGTTATCCTAGCGTGGTGGGAAGACCGTCGCTGACCTTGCTCCATGCCCGCCCCCGCGTTGGGATGTCCCGCTTCCGCGGCATCTTCCCTGATACTTGTGCTCCTCCCATGAGCCTTCGACTGGACGACAGTCTCGCGACGGTTAAACGCTAGCTATTCCGCGTCGCCGTTAAGCTCTTACAGCTGTCTGACCCGAGTTTATGCGCTGTCTGTATAGGCGCAGCTTCGCACTGCGTCGCGCGCGCACCGCGTCGGGCGCCAGGCAATCACCAATAAGCACTGGTTTTATAAATTGATCTGAGCACGCTTGCTCAGCTTTAAGCAATTCGTCTGTTCTCCTATAGTTCGCACAGCGTAATACCACGCGCTGCGTGAATAATGGCTTGTAGGTGAGTTAATTACTTTCTCGCCATGCTGGCAGAGTGGCAGGTTGCGTTTAGGGTCGATTTACAGCTCCTCGTCGTTTTGACGGCCGCACTTGGCGGAATGCTTCACTTTAGGAACCTCTTCATAGTTGCACGCTACACAAGGCTCGCTTCCTGCGTAGCCGAGGGCGCGGTGGAATCGCTCTGGCGTCTCTAGTGCCCCGAGGACGTTTGCGCCAAACCGTTTCTACGACGGAAAGATATAGTACGTCATTTATGAACCGTTACGGGGGTGCACGCCGCTACGTTGGCTTGCCTGTTAGATTGCCTAAGCCGACGAGTGTGAAGGTCGACGACCCCCCGCTTTGTTGTCATTTCTCCGCCGCCAGGTTTGGTCTCGCACGCTGCTTTTGCCATTCTGGGCGGGATGCACATGTCTTCAGCCGCACAGTTTCTGATTTGCGACACGCTACTTCGATCCCCCGCTTTGCTCGTCTCGTCACGGGCTAGGGCATGGCTGTATGCTCTCCCCCCCACCCATTACTACTTCTCTTCTCTTTTTCTTTATATCTCTCCTTTTACTAAAGGTTCTCTTGTTCTTTATGCTCTTTTCTATTCTTTATCTCTCTCTCTTATTCTCTCTATTCTCTCTTATCTATCTTTCTTTCTATATCTCTCTATATCTATATATATTTCTTTTCTCTTTCTTATATATTTTTATATTCTGTATCTTCTCCATATTTACTCATAGATTATAAATCTTATCTTATCTATTCCTTGCATTATTTTTTTTTATTTATATGCATTTATATATATATATTTAATGAAATCATTAATATTTCTTTAAATAAAATATTAGAATTAAATCAATTTCATGCAATACTCCTCACTGCGCAGACATTGCACTCATTGTTGTTTAACCTTCCTTTTGTTTGTTTTTTTTTTACAGTAGCTATGAATTTCTTACACTATGTGGTCCCCCTCTAAGCATGTATTTGACATGCAATGTGCTTAATACACATATGTCCCCCATTTACATTCTTTTTGCAATTTTTCTCTGTTCTTTCTTACTTTTCCTCTTTTAGCAATTAACTACTTGTATTATGTGTTCTTTATGCAAACACATTACTTCGACTTCGTTGAATTCAAACACCCAACTAATTATTATATCTCAATACTACAGTTTATTCTATTAAAAATATTTAATCATTTATTATTTTTCTATTAACACTTTGTATTCTTATTCTCTGTCTTCTTTCCCTCAACTACTTTTTTTTCATTCAAAGGATTACCCTTCCTCGCGGGGCAACCCGGTTCCCCCTTCCCTCGTGCCAATTTGCCCCCGATCACTCTTCCTGACCTTTGTTCGCCGCGCTCTCGACTGTCCATTCAGAGCCCGGTTTGCAACATCGGTTGCGTGTGTTCCTTTTACCTCGGCGTCCCTGTCGAATTGTGCATGCGTTTAGTCTGGGCACAGCAGTCACGGCGCGGTGCGCCTGGTCTGCTACGCCGTCGCCGCCGCCTCCTAACGCGGCGGACCGCCTGACCTCGCGGCATCCTATCATATCTAGCATCGTCTCTTGGTATTCACACTGCCCCGTTCCCCTGGCGCCTAAGCATTGGGTACAAGCTGTGCAGCACATGCGAGCTCACACCAATCGCCCGTCTCGTCTCACCTTTCCGCGCGCCTCTTTGGATCCTCAGATTCCGCCAACCATTTCCTCTAGTCTCCTCTCCTCATTTCGCTAGGCGGGCTGGGCTTCTTTTTTTGCTGGCTGTGCTCATATCTACGAAGGGCCCCGCGCCCAGCCCCGACATCGTTGGCGACCGTCCGATGCCGCCTAGCCACAGCCGCCTGTTCGAACGCTCTAATCTGACTTGTCACTGTCACGGGGACCTATTCGTCGTATTACGCAACGAGACGGCCCGAGTTGCGTTTTACGCAGACTAGTTGTGTGAGATTCTGTTCACTCACAAAGCGCGATGCCGCGCGTTTCTTCGCTCTGATACTCTGTTTTTTTTTTTAACTATTATGGTCAAACCAATGTCCGCGGTTTTATTCTTGGTCCGGCTACCATCCTCCTTCTTTTGCTGTTGATGGGTGTTTCCTTTGCTGGCCCTGAATGACGTCCTTACATCCGCTAACAAGTGGTGAGCTCCGTTCGCTTCAGACTGCATTGATGAAAATAAGAAAAAAGTTAGAGATAGAACAGAAATCTTCTGATTACTCACTACTCTAACTACTACTACTAACTACTACTACTCTATACTACTACTACTACTAATACTACTACTATTGTTATTAATAAGATTTAAAGATCAAATGGTGCCTATAACAACAAGCACCTAGAACGACTGGAACGAAATCAAGAGAGATACAGAGAGAAGGATAGATACCGAAGATGGAAAGTTTACAAATCAAACCTTTGTGCCGACTTTATGAGGAGAATCCGATTATCTCCAACGTAGGAGCAAATAAAATTACCAAAGTAGGAAGAGTAGAGGACCGAAAATCAGAGAGAATGGAAAGAGGACATCCAGGGTGACTTTAACAGAAGAGATTCTTGACAATCGGAGATAAGATTTGAGGAGATCACCAATCTAGCGATTCTGGCAATCGGAGATAAGATTTGAAGATTTAAGAAATTTCTAAACTTCGGTGTTAAGAATAGATTCGGAAACTTTAGACATAACATCTTTAAAAAGCCCAGAACTCAAACCTACTTCTGCATTTAATACTCTTGACATTTCCTTTACTCATTTTCTTCTTTGTTCACCCTCAACCGTCGTTTCGAAACCTCAGTTCATATAGTTTTTTTTTCATTTCAATTTAATTCCTATATATTAGTAGTTTTTCTTCAAAACCGAGTGTTAATTTTAAGTAACAATCTTCATGATGTGAATTTTTTCACTAACTGGCAACTTTTCATGGCATTTTTCAAAAAAAAATTTGTCAAAAAGGGGATCTGGTTTTTTAGTGGTCTTTAAAGGATGGTTTAATGTATTTCCGGAGAGAAAAAAAAGTTAGTTTTTTTCACCCCGGAAAGGAATGAAAAAAATATTTATAGTTTAATTTTCATTAATCACGAACATAATGATATGGATTTTATTTTTAGCTCCAAAAATTTGTTTGTAACTACAAATTCTCATCAGTAAAAGGTAGAAAATTTTATCTCCGTTTTCTGAGATATTTTGGTGTAACTATTATAATTTCTCTACTTTCAAAATATAAATGTAAATTTTATAAAGGTATCAGAAAGATCAGAAGTCTGTTACTTCAAGGATATCCTCCTAGCACCATATATTTGCTGTTGAATGAGTCATCTTTTAAATTGGAGGAGTAATAATGAGTGATGGAGTTATCAGCCTAAGAGTGGTAAGGAGACACAGTAACAGATAGACCATTGATGCAAAATGAAAAGAAAAAGAGTTGAGGATTAAACAGAATTCAGAGGAATAGATTTAAATGATAAATTGTGGCTATCTACAATAGCAGCCATATAACGACTGGAACGAAAGTCTCGAGAAGGTTACAAAGAGAAGGATAATTACCGAAAGTGGAAAGTTTAGATATTAAAGCTTCATGCCAGAGTTTATCGAAAGCCTTCGATATGTATAGCGGCAGAAAATGATTCACCGAAATGCGTAAGAGCAGAGAACCAAGAGTCGGAGAGAAAGGAAAGATCACTAATAGAATGGTTCTTACAGAAGCCATACTGGCAATCAGAGATAAGATTAGAAGATTTAAGATGTTTCTAAATTATGTTAAGAACAGAGGTTAAAGCGATAGGACGATAGTTGGATTGTTGACTGGAGTCTTACTTCTTCAGCACATGCTGAAGCAGGAGGGAAAGGTTGAAGTTCATAGGCAGAGTACAAGCTCATAAGCACAAGTTTTGAGGACCACTGGAGGAATAGCTTCAGCACTCTTCGCCATCTTAGTGTTAAGCTCAGATAATGCAGAAATAGCACTTTACTGAGGTGAAAAAGGCGGAGAGGAGGACTAGCTCTGGAACCGTCTAGAGCGAAATTAGAGGGAAAAGTTTGAGCTAACAATTCAGCTGCAGCAGCAGATACAACAAAGTATACGCAGAGATACAAGAGGGAGGGTGGAAGAAGCAAAGTTGGGAGTTGACATTTTAAAATTGAAAATATCAGAAAAGTGTGAGATAGATGATTCAAAAAGATTGCTGTACCATTTTCTACGAAGAAAGGTTTTAGAGTCGAAAGCTGACTTTTTGCATTCGGGATGAAATGTATTTACAGACAGTTTCTGGATTTGCAGACAACGATAACTTCTGATAAACCAAGATTTGTCAGTATTAGTTTTCAAGGGATAAGGAATGGAATGTATGCATCTACACCACACACACACACAGACACCACACACACACACACACACACACATATACTATATATATATATATATTATATTATTTTTCATAAAATTGAAATTATTTTTCAAAATTAAAAAAATATATATTAAATATTAATAAATTAACTTTTAAATATATATAATTTATAAATATATATTATATATAATTATATATATATATATATATTGAAATATCCTAATTGTTTTTTGAGAAAAGTGAAAAAATGTGTTTAATGGTAAATTGTTTGTCTTTTTAGTGCTGCTATCAAATATGTGGCTCAAAAATTTTATAGACTTGATGAGATGATGTGACACTATACAAAAAAGAAAATTTTATTATGTTAAAAAAGTAAAAAACAACAAATAAACCAAAAAGAAAAATGATTTTTAGTTTTTTTTATGTAAAACATTTTCTTTAACGAGCTGCAGGCCCTGATGATATATATATATATTATATATATATCTATATTATTATTATATATATATAATATATATATATAATTATATATATATATATATATATATAATGTATATATATATCATATAATATCTTATGTTTTATTTTATATATATCATATATATATATATTCTATCATTTATTATATTATATTATCATTATACTATATATATATATATATATTTATTATATATTAGTATGATATATATATTATATCCTCAGAGGGGAAGGAAGGTTTACCAAATTTTACCTGAGTTTTAGAAAATTTGAAACCAGATCCATATTAAACCCTGACATGCTCCGATACGCGACTCTAGAAATTGTGCAAATCAAAGAAAGTTGGAAAATAGGTAAATGGAGTGTGTTCCAGACTTTTACCTTAGGAGTACATGTAAGATTGAGCATAGCAGTTAAGTCTGGGGCCCAAAGAGTCAGACGGAGAAAGAGTGAGACTGTCTGAAATAAGAGTCGCAGCAGCTCTCATCAAAGAAGGAGGAACAAGACTGGAAAATCCAGAGGATCAATTTAATTGTAAGCAATAGTATAAGGATTACAATGCAACAGTTCAATGGCTAGAAAGATTGGGTAAAGCTTGTGAGAGTATGAGAGCTAACAAATCGACAAGTTCTAGACTACACTTTATCAAGAAGAGCAATATGTGTGGAACCACCTCAGATATCCCAGCAAAAAATTCCTATAGGATCCCATCCATTCCTATCTTAATTTAGATAGGAATGGATGGGATCCTATAGGAATTTTTTGCTGGGATGTGATTCATACTCTAAGCAAGGGCAAACAACGCACCCTATGCAGAGATAGCAACTAGGGTGGTGAGAAGTAGTTCCGATGGTGCCTCAGAACACCAAACATCCAAGAAACTTGTTAGAAAGAATATAATATGATCCTTGTAAAAAAAATGATCACGAGAAAAGGAAAATATTAAGAGTATTATAAGAACAGAAGAAGGCCAGAGTTGCGTTTTCAAAGAAGATATAGTTGTGTGGAAGATTATGTTAAATAAAGCCGAGATGAAGAAGCCGAGTTATTCAGGCATTGAAAATAATCATGTGTTTTTTTTAACATAATTATAGGTGCAAAAAATGTCAAGTATATCTTTCAAGGCTACCTCCTACCATTATTTATTGTGTTGAATGAGGTCGTCTTTCAAATTGATAGAACCCAAGTGATGAGGCGTTAATTATCCAGCCTAAGAGTGGATAGAAGATACAGTTACAGATTAGATCATTGATGAAAAATAGAAAAAGAGTTGGGGATAGTACAGAATTCTTCTGATTACTACTACTACTACTACTACTACTACTACTACTACTACTACTACTACTACTACTACTACTACTACTACTACTACTACTACTACTAGTAAAACAGGAGCATTACAGCAACATGAACACCTATAACTATATGAACAAGAACATCAAAATAAATTACATACAGTAATTCTCCCGATTTTAATTTGTGAAAGAGTAAAACTTTGTGTCAGACTTTATCGAGAGAATCCGATATGTCTAACGTAACAGCAAAAAAAATTACCAAAGTATGGAAGAGTAGAGGACCGAAAATCAGAGAGAATGGAAAGGAGATCACCAATCTAGCGCTCCTTACAGAAGAGATTCTGACAATCGGAGATAAGATTTGAGGAGATCACCAATCTAGCGATTCTGGCAATCGGAGATAAGATTTGAAGATTTAAGAAATTTATAAACTTCGGTGTTAAGAATAGATTCGGAAACTTTAGACATAACAGAGGTTAAAGCGATAGGACGATTGTTGGATCGTTGACTATATTCTTAATATTCTTGGCATTTCCTTTTCTCAATTTCTTCTTTGTTCACCATCAAACGTCGCTTCGAAATCTCAGTTCACATACAGTTCTTTTTTCATTTTAATTTAATTCCTATATATTAGTAGTTTTTCTTCAAAACCGTGTTAATTTTAAGTAACAATCCTCATGATGTGAATTTTTTCACTAACTGGCAACTTTTCATGGCATTTTTCAAAATTATTTTTGTCAAAAAAGGGATCTGGTTTTTTAGTGGCCTTTAAAGGATGGTTTAATGTATTTCTGGAGAGAAAAAAAAAGTGTTTTTCACCCCGGAAAGGAATGAAAAAAATATTTATAGTTTAATTTTCATTAATCACGAACATAATGATATGGATTTTATTTTTAGCTCCAAAAATTTGTTTGTAACTACAAATTCTCATCAGTAAAAGGTAGAAAATTTTATCTCCGTTTTCTGAGATATTTTGGTGTAACTATTATAATTTCTCTACTTTCAAAATATAAATGTAAATTTTATAAAGGTATCAGAAAGATCAGAAGTCTGTTACTTCAAGGATATCCTCCTAGCACCATATATTTGCTGTTGAATGAGTCATCTTTTAAATTGGAGGAGTAATAATGAGTGATGGAGTTATCAGCCTAAGAGTGGTAAGGAGACACAGTAACAGATAGACCATTGATGCAAAATGAAAAGAAAAAGAGTTGAGGATTAAACAGAATTCAGAGGAATAGATTTAAATGATAAATTGTGGCTATCTACAATAGCAGCCATATAACGACTGGAACGAAAGTCTCGAGAAGGTTACAAAGAGAAGGATAATTACCGAAAGTGGAAAGTTTAGATATTAAAGCTTCATGCCAGAGTTTATCGAAAGCCTTCGATATGTATAGCGGCAGAAAATGATTCACCGAAATGCGTAAGAGCAGAGAACCAAGAGTCGGAGAGAAAGGAAAGATCACTAATAGAATGGTTCTTACAGAAGCCATACTGGCAATCAGAGATAAGATTAGAAGATTTAAGATGTTTCTAAATTATGTTAAGAACAGAGGTTAAAGCGATAGGACGATAGTTGGATTGTTGACTGGAGTCTTACTTCTTCAGCACATGCTGAAGCAGGAGGGAAAGGTTGAAGTTCATAGGCAGAGTACAAGCTCATAAGCACAAGTTTTGAGGACCACTGGAGGAATAGCTTCAGCACTCTTCGCCATCTTAGTGTTAAGCTCAGATAATGCAGAAATAGCACTTTACTGAGTTGAAAAGAGGCGAAGAGGTGGAATAGCTCTGGAACCGTCTATAGTGAAACTAGAGGGAAAAGTTTGAGCAAACAGTTTAGCTTTAGCGGAAGTTAAGACAGAAGTATTACCGACAGAGATACAAGAGGAGGGTGGAAGAAGCAAAGTTGGAGTTGACATGTTAGAATTGCAAAATAGCAGAAAGAGTGTGAGGTAGAAGAACCAAAAAGATTGTTGTAATTTCTACGAAGAAAAGGTTTTAGAGTCTCGAAAAGCTGACTTTTTGCCATTCCGGGATGAAATGTATTAAAGCACGAGTTTCTGGATTTGCAGACAACGATAACTTCTGATAAACCAAGATTTGATCAGTATTAGTTCAAGGGATAGGGAATGGAATGTATGCATCCATACACACACACACACACACACACACACACACACACACACACACACACACACACACACATATATATATATATATATATATATATATATATATATATATATGTATAAATAATAAATTGTTATATATTTTCAGGTTGTTGGCATATATATAAGATATATATTGAAAATAATCCTAAATTTGTTTTTTGAGAAAAGTGAAAAATGTGTTAAATTAAATTTGTTTTTTAGTGCTTGATATAAATATTGTGGCTCAAAAATTTATAGAACCGACAACATCAACTCCTCTACAAGAGAAAAAAAAATTTATTATTGATTTTAAAGGTGAAAATAAAACAAATAAACCAAAGAAACATAATTTTTATTGATTTTAATAGATAATATTTTTTTAAACGTAGTTTTTTCAATCCTGATATATATATATATATATTATTAGTTAAGGTTATGTTAATAAGGTTACAGTTATATATATATATATATATATATAGTTATATATAGTATATATATATAATATATATATATATATATATGTTTTCTCTTTGTTTTCAATTTTATCGTTATTTATCATAACTACACAGATGTGTATCGGGAAAAAGTAGTCTTTTACCTAAATTTAATAACATATTAGCAAATTTGAAACCAATGATAGATATGAAAACTTGAAATGGTCAATAAGTGATGCTAGAAATTGCAATCAAAGAGTTGGTACTAGGTAAATGGAGTGTTCCGTGACTTTTTACCTGAGGCAGACTGAGCATAGCAGTTAAGTCTGGGACCCAAAGAGTCAGACGGAGAAAGAGTGAGACTGTCTGAAATAAGAGTCGCAGCAGCTCTCATCAAAGAAGGAGGAACAAGACTGGAAAATCCAGAGGATCAATTTAATTGTAAGCAATAGTATAAGGATTACAATGCAACAGTTCAATGGCTAGAAAGATTGGGTAAAGCTTGTGAGAGTATGAGAGCTAACAAATCGACAAGTTCTAGACTACACTTTATCAAGAAGAGCAATATGTGTGGAACCACCTCAGATATCCAAGCAAAAAATTCCTATAGGATCCCATCCATTCCTATCTTAATTTAGATAGGAATGGATGGGATCATATAGGGATTTTTTGCTGGGATGTGATTCATACTCTAAGCAAGGGCAAACAACGCACCCTATGCAGAGATAGCAACTAGGGTGGTGAGAAGTAGTTCCGATGGTGCCTCAGAACACCAAACATCCAAGAAACTTGTTAGAAAGAATATAATGTGATCCTTGTAAAAAAAAAGATCGATGGCAATGGAGTATTAAGAGTATTTTAAGAACAGAAGAAGGCCAGAGTTGCGTTTTCAAAAAAGATATAGTTGTGTAGAAGATTCTGTTAAATAAAGCCGAGTTGAAGAAGCCCAGTTATTGAGGCATTGAAAACAACCATGTGTTTTTTTTAACACAATTATAGGTGCGAGAAATATCAAAGGTTTATTCTTTCAAGGCTACCCTCCTACCATTATTTATTTGCTGTTGAATGGGTCGTCTTTCAAATTGATATGAAACAATGATGAGCGTAATTGTCAGCCTAAGAGTGGATAGAAGATACAGTTACAGATAGATCATTGATGCAAAATGGAAAAAGAGTTGAGGATAGAGCAGAATTCTTCTGATTACTAATACTATTAATAGATTTAAAGGATAAATGGTGGCTATAAACAACAGCAACCATATAACGACTGGAAAGAAAATCAAGAGAAGATTACAGAGAGAAATATAAATATAAGCATAATATAAATATAAATACCCAAAGAGGGTAGTTTATAAATTAAAACTTTGTACCAGACTTTATCGAGAGAATCCGATATGTCCAGCGTAACAGCAAAAAAATTTACCAAAGTGTGGAAGAGTAGAGAACCGAAAATCAGAGAGAATGGAAAGAAGATCACCAATCTAGCGCTCCTTACAGAAGAGATTTTGGCAATCTGAGATAAGATTTGAGGAGATCACCAATCTAGCGATTCTGGCAATCGGAGATAAGATTTGAAGATTTAAGAAATTTCTAAACTTCTGTGTTAAGAATAGATTTGGAAACTTTAGACATAACAGAGGTTAAAGCGATAGGACGATAGTTGGATCGTTGACTGGGGTCTTACCCTTCTTCAGCACACCTTTTCTCAATTTCTTCTTTGTTCACCATCAAACGTCGCTTCGAAATCTCAGTTCACATACAGTTCTTTTTTCATTTTAATTTAAATCATATATAGTAGTAGTTTTTCTTCAAAACCGTGTTAATTTTAAGTAACAATCCTCATGATGTGAATTTTTTCACTAACTGGCAAC
>JABUQX010073520.1:0-25369 GCA_015478945.1 Trachelipus rathkii
AATCCAACATCCTAGGGCTGCCGATAAGCGCCTTATCTTAAGAGAGAATTTATTAAAAAACTATACTATCCGCTCGAGCACTGTGACTTTCATAATAATAAACTGATTCGCATTATTAGAGAGGAGGCCGCCATATATTATTTATATAGACGGGATAACGAAAATTTATATTTACATATTTATAAAAATTAAATATAAGAAAATATAAATAAAATATTTACATACAAAAATTTATTTAAACTAATTATTTCTATTTTCGCACTTAGGTGGGAGCGACTTCAGTTTATTTGGCGGTAAAAAACGTATAAGTATAATAAAATTATTTACTTAAATAATTTTTAAATTACTTAAATTTTTAAAAGAAATCATTAAAATAAATAAAATTCTCCGAAGACGAAATATTTCTTAAAAATATGAACATCAACCACGTAATTTAGCCTTATATTTTATTCAGATCCTTTTTTCTATCATTCATTGCCTCTACTTAATTATACACATATCTTAATGGCTGCCGAGAAGCGGCCTTTCTTAAGAGAGAAATTTAATATAAAACACGTTATCGGATATTCAGCAACTGAGCTATAAAATAAACTATTGAACTCGCAATTTATTAGAGGCGGCGCCTTTTAAGTATATTTTGCGAGGGAAAACGAATTAATTTACCAATTAATTTCTATTGAAATTTAAAAATTAATATAAAATTTTACTTATTAATGATTAATCTTTCATTCTCGCACTTAGGGTTGGGGCGCGCTTTTAGTTTTTGGGGGGAAACACGTTGCGGTTGCGATTGCGGTGTAATTTTACTTAAAATAATTTTAAAAATCTAAATATTCAATACAAACTTTTAAAAAAACTTACCCTAATGTTTCCGTATACCGAAGCGCATTTTATCTTCAAAATGAGAAAGTATAAAGCACTGTATCCACCCACTAACCACTGATCCAAATATAAAAACTGAACTTACAGTTTAGGGCGGCGACTTGCGCGCCTTTTAGTTTAATGGCGGGAATCGACTTTTTGATTTTTCAATTTTTTGTTATCGCTAGAGCTCAATTTTTCCAGAGTCACACTTTTAAAAGAAATTATTAAAATATATATAATTAAAATTTAAACATAAATATTACCGAGAAATTATTTAATTTTGAACATACTGTTGATTTAAGATAATTATAGAAGCATTCATCTCCACTTCATAATATTATTGTTTGATGAACTATCCTAAATATACTCATTAAAGATCACCTTAAAAAAAATCTTTTACACGCGAGATACGGAAAAGAATGTTTCTCTGAAATATAGGGAGCGATTGTCGCTCGGACGATAATCGTGAGATTAGAGAACACAATCTTTATCTTTTACTTAGCGACAAGCGCTATGCTCAGACATTCTTATACCTGCAATCTCACGGGCCTGAAGGTCTGAAAGCTGATCTTTCTTGGAGAAAGAGAATTACAAAACACGTTCCGCTCAGTAACTAGATTCTCGCAAAAAAAACTGACTCATATTCTTCGAGATTCGTCTCCTTCTATAGTTCCATGGAAAAGGAATGGTGATATCAGTGACGTGTTAGTGAGGCGATGGTATAGTGTAACTATGTTGAAGAAGGTAGATCGGCGGCGCTGACAGCATGTCAGCTTTTTTTGGCCAATTTCAATTACGATATCTTTCAAAAAAATAAAATTTAATAATAAAAATTAATTATTTATCTGTATCTTTCATTTTGAATATCGGGCGCCGGCGCGCATTTAATTATTAGTTTTTTCTCAAGGTGAGAGAGCGAGAGTGTTATAGACTTTTATAAAAATTATTCACAACCTACCCGTATATCGATGCTCCTCCGTTTGCAAAGCCTTTATGCACTACCGGTATCGACGACGCACTTCGATGCGAGAGGACCCTTTTTATGAGAGAGAAATAAGACAAACGAATCCCAGCTTCAGGGGACGGCACGCGCATTCCATAATAGAACTGACTCTCTCTTTTTCGGAAAATCATTTCGTCGTCGAACCGGTGCACGATATTCGAGCGAAGGAGAATGTGGGCACTCGTATACTTCTGTTGATAGAAAGGTAGACTCGATAGCGATAAGATCTTATCATTTTTTATGGCCGCCCTTTTTAATAATCACATGCGTTAAGACATATATATTATAATATAAAATAAACGATAAATAATTTACTGCACGAGAGCTTTTTATTTTGAATATGGGGCGGCGACGCGCCTTTCATTAATTTTTTCATATTTTGATTTTATATCATATTAACATTTTAGAGAGAGAGTTATTTAATTTGAGATATCTTAACTCTTATAATTGCGGTGGCTTCGTTCGCGAGCCGTTGTCTGCATCCACTGGCCCAGCGGCGTATCGTGATGAAACTTGAACGACGCGGGATCACTCGACCATATTTCAAAATATCGAGCAAGCGAGCAGAGCGCGTCATGGCATTTCAAAAGTAACGCCACGGGACCCGGTAAAAAATGGGGATCCCCCGGCCTTCTCCTTCGTCCAACATCACTATTGGACTAACCTGAATCCGAGACTTTCTAATATAGACATAAACCGCGTTCGCTCAGTACCGCTTTGATTTTGTTCCGTAATAAATTTGTTGTAATAAATTTAAAATATATAAATTTAGATTTTTTCATATATATATACACTGTCTACAATCTACATATCCTAAAAAGAAAGTTTTCAAAGATGAAACTTAGCCCAGGGCAAAGAGGAGTTTCCCTTAAAGATATGAACCTGCCATCACGTACTGTATATTCGGTTGACCATTTTTGTTCTAGAACGGTGCTTCTTTACCTTATTTTTCCTAATCTTTTCCTAATGTGCAATCTAGACTTGCCGATTTTCTTTTAAGTTAAAAGTGAAGATCTCTTTTTTGGAAACACGTATTCTTTTTTTCCCCCCCGTATATAATTTTAACAGACATAACTGGCGGTTCTTATAACAAAAATCAAGTTCGTATAGTCGTCGACGAATTTCTACGAAGGCGATCTGTGGGCGACTCGGTTGTTGAAAGAAGTATTAGAGCCTCGTAGCTGATAATATTTACATACTTTAATTGGCGCATTTACAATCACAATCTTTAACAAAATATTATAACATTCTTTATGTATAATGGTAATTCTAAATTAGCTAATCATCTTATAATATAGCATACTTTCAATAATTGATATGAGGACAGCGATGCGTATCTTCTCACTAATTCTTTTCAAGGCTAACGATATAATGACCTATCATTATAAAATAAAAATTATATAAAAACCTTACTACGTTATTCCGTTCGCGAGCCTGTTGCACCACTGTTTGACAACAGATCGTGAGATCTAACATTTTTATCGAAAATGCAGCGAGCGCAGTAATCGTCATTCAAAAGAATGCCACAGACGTAAAGGACGCCTTCTCCTTCGTACAGCATCCTATAGGATACCACCGATCGATTCTTCATATGATATTAAACCAACTTATCACGCTTCACAGCAACCGCTATATCATAAAAAATTGATTTTATTATAATGATAGATATTTCATAAATAAAAATTTTATAAAATTCTAAAATCTAAGAAGAAACTTTGAAAAAAGAATACCAGTGGAACGAAGAAATTAGTTCTCTTAAAAATACGAAGCACGCACGACGTAATCGTTGCAAATAATTTATATACCACACACACATCGTCTTCTCAAACAACACAATATTACTATCCGTCATGTACACCATGACTTGCGCTATCCAAACTAAATGAACTCTTTCTTCTTCAGCAACTTTACCCTTGTATTAGGACGTCGAGCGTTTGCAGGCGAGGGCAAGAATATAGAGAGAATATTGCGTTGTTGAGAAGAATGATAGACCTCGACTAGATAATGAGCTGTATTCAATTTTATGTGCAACCACCCTTTTTCAATCATCACAATCTTTAAAAAAAATGTTTAATAAATTTCATTATGCTATTGCTAATTTTCATTTTTGTTCGTAATATAGTAGGGGCGGTCCGGCTCGCCTTTCTTAGTTTTTATCAGTAAATAATTTTTTATATAACATTTATTATACAACAAGATTTTGTACTGTGAATTGATTTTTCTTTCAACAATTTAAAATTTACGAGAAACTTTTTAAAAAAAAACTTACCCGAGAGAAGATTTCTAAAATAGAAAATGGCCACGTTCGTACTCAGCCATCCTGTGGGTCGCCGAATGCGGCCTTTCTTGAGGAAGAATGATAAAACACGTCCGCTCAGCACCGCTTCACTATATCGTTAATTAAGTAAATTTATTATATAAAAAAATTCTTCTTAAAGATCGAAGATTGAATTGGCGCGAAAAGAAAATCTTAAAAAATTATTCAGTCGAGTACAATTCTTCTTCAAGAGTTTCTCTCCATCGCCTCTCAAGAGAGAAAGGCGCGAATGACTAAAGCAAGCGAATGCTCGCCGACAGACAGAGAGAGTCCTGCATCGCAACAGACATCAGACCCCGACCAATGTAGACACCGACATGTAGACACGCGACATGTAGACAGACATGTAGACACTGACATGTAGCACCGACATGTAAACAGACATGTAGACACCGACATTTAAAACACCGACATGTAGACACCGGCATGTAGACACCACATGTAGACACCAACATGTAGACCCAAACATGTAGAAAACAGACATGTAGACACCGACATGTAGACAACGATATGTAGACACCGACATGTAGACACCGACATGCAGACAGACATGTAGACACCGACATGTAGACCCGACATAATAGACACCGACATGTAGACACCGACATGTACAAGACGCCGACATGTAGACACCGACTGTAGACACGAACATGTAGAAGTCCTGAGTACATGTTAGCAACCACCGACATGATACGACAGACAATATAAGACACCGACATTTTGTGAAGCGAAATTATTTTTCGGAAAAAACACAATTGCTTTATTTAAATATATATATATAATGTATTCAATATAAGTTCATATTTGAAACATTTTTCGCTTTAAAAATCAAAGAAGAAAACTTTTTAATAAAAAATATTATAGACACCTGAGACTGAAGAAATCTTCCTAAAAATACGATAGCGGCCACGAGAACGTAAATCGTTGCGTGTTTATATTCTTAGCCGAAACTCACGTGCGAGCGCATTCTTACACCTTTTAGTATCAGGCTTCCTGGTGGGCCGCCTAAAGCCCTTTTCTGTGTGAGAGAAGAAAATTGTGAGGTGAGAGACACGTTTCCACGAGCTTCAGCAGAGGATGCGAGCTTTCTTTTACTTTTGGATTGCCTATTACAAAGCTGAACCTGACTCCACTCTACTTTGTCGAACTTCTGCACTGCTGTGTGAGCATAATTCGCGCGTGTCTCAATAAGATCGAATGAGCGAGAAGAATACTTCAATTAAAATAATGAACTACTAATATATATTTCAAATATTATTTTTATCTAGCCACCAATTTCAATCATCAGATCCTTTAAAAGTAAAACTTATTATTGTAATTAAATTATTCTTATTAACCCTATATATATATATATATTATATACTATATATATATATATATATACTATATATATATATGCGCAATTTTTCTGGTTATTTGGTTATTGTTTAATTATATATAATAATATAAAATAATTAATAACTGACATAATAGTAAACAAAACTTAACTATTTAGTCATTTTAAAAATAGCAACGCTGAGGCTGTATAAAGTGTACTGAATTCATACTACAATTTTATGAGTTCCCGGAATTTAATTTTAAAATTCTATCAAAATAATAGAGAAACTTTTTTAAAAAAAACTTACCCACACGAGACAGAAGTGATATTATCCTAAAATAGAATGCCAAGACGTAACCGTCTCCTTTTTTTCTAACCGCGCCTTCCCCCTTTGTCTTCGTTCAGCATCCTGTGGACCGCCGAAGCGCTATTCTTGAAGAGTAGACATTATAAAACTCGTTCCTGACTCAGCACCGCTTCCTAAAAATATAACTTGACTCATTCATTCTTCGAATTACGTTCCTTGCTTAGATCCATTCAGCGCTTCAAGAGGGCGTCACTGGCGAACTGGTTGAAGAAGATTGACTCCAGCACTGATAATTTTCAGATTTTTTTACTCGCCAATTATTAATATGAATAATATATTTAATATAAATTAAATTAAAAAACAAATATATTTTTTATATAAAATTTTACTTTATTATTACTGATAATTTTCAATATTTTTGCACTATAGTGTGGCGGGGCTTCCTTTCTCCGGGGAGAATTAATAATAAACGTCCGCTAAAGCACCGCTTCCAAATTTGATTATACTAATAAATATAGATTAACTTAATAATATTTTAAATCTAAAATTTAAGAGAAGCTACTTTTAAAAAAACTCACCCGAGGAGAAGATTTCCTTAAAAAATTGAATTACGAACAACGTAAAACATAAAATCGTTATGCCTTTTTTTTTCTCACCTATAGCGCCTTTACTCCTCTTAACGTTCCAGAATCAATAATATGGAGCCCCGAATAGCGCCATTCTTTACAGTTAGTAATATAGCTTAAAACACGTCCTCTCACTCACTACACATTCCAAACTTAAACTGACTTCGCAATTTTAGGAGCGGACGGCGCAGCAATTTAAGTTTTGGCGGGAAACGAATTTTTCAAATATTTATTAATTAAAAAATAAAAGTGTATAATATATATATTATATATCATAAATTTATATACTTATAACTATAGGAAAATTTCCGTTTCGCACTTAGGGTGGCGGCGCGCTTTTAATTTTATAAAAAAAAAAGCAACTTTTTTTTTTTATATTTATTCAAGATTTAGCAAGCGCCTTTAGTTTTGGGTTGGAAACGACTTTTTTGGCAAGGTAACATATTATTAGTATTACCTAAAAATAATATTTAAAAAATCTAAATTATGAAAGAGAAAACTTAAAAAAAACTTATAATGAACGAAGATTTCCTAAAATAGAACACCACGATAACTAATCGTTGCTTTTTTTTTCCATCACCGCGCCTTCATCCTTCGTCCACCATCCTAATATGGCAGCCGAAACGCTTCTTACAAGAGAGAATATATAAAACACTATCCGCTCACACTACCTACTTATTCCAAAGTATAATACTGAGACTCTCGCCTATTAGGGCGGGCGCCGCATATAGTTTTTATTATGGTCAGGGAAACGACTTTTTTCACGTTATTATATTTAGATTTTTAAAAAGGGTAAAAGATTAAAAAGATTAATAAAATATATCCCTAATATTTTTTGTTACAGTATGCCTAAAGGATGAGTATAGAAATTTTACATTCACATTTATAACCTATAGATATTAATATATTTAGTATAATATAGTATTAAAAAAATCAATCAATGTTAAATAAAAAAATTATAAAGAAATGTTTAACTTATAGACATTTTATTCTTTTTAATTTGCAATTGGTGAGGTTCATTATAAATTTACTATTTATCAAATAGCTAAAATAAATCAGAGAATCAAATTTAAGGAAATAAAAACCATATTTTACAGTATTATACTAAAAATATATAAATTGTAAAGTATTATATCAAGAAAATATATTATAAAATAGTATTTATTAATATTTAATTATTAAGTCTGTATTTATTTAGTAAATTAGGAATTACCTTTCACTATACATATAAGATTTGTGAATTAATTGTCCATTCTAAAATAGTGCATTCGCAAACATTCACGACCTTAGTTTTATATGGTGCTGAAGAAACACAGATTTTTTATTCAAAGGCTTAATGTAAGCGCCTTATAACTTTTGATAAGAAGGGAGAAACAAACTTTTTTATTATTAAAAAAAATAGTTTTCACCTTCAAAATAAATTTTTAAAGCTACATTCTAACAGTGATAACTTTAAAAAAAACTTACCCGATGCAAAATTTCCTAAAATAGAAATCCACGCCGTATCGTTGCTTTTTTTTCTCACCGCGCCTTCTTCTCCTTTCGTCCAGCATCCTATGAAGGCACGTCGGTCAAACGGACCAATTAGGTACTAGATATCATAAACAAACCGTCCGCTCACTACAAATTAAAACATAGAAAATTATATTGTTCGTATAATCTTACTTCGAAAGATAAAGTATTACTGACTCTAGCATATTAGAGGCGGCGGCGACGGCATATTATTTTGTTGGCTGGCGATCAAATCCGACTTTTTTCAAGCTCACATTTATTGTAAAATTCTTATTTTTGAAATAAATATAATATATATATATATATATTATCAAAGTAAATTTTATCTACACTATAGGTGGGAAACTTTTGTACTTTTTCTCTTCAAAGGGCGGAAGAGAAACTGTGGTGCGCCTTTTAGATTTTTGATTGGCGAGACTAACAGGCTTTTTTCTCAAGGAGTCTGTATGGTAGAGCATTTAATACTTTTTGCTAGGGAAAGCAACTTTTTTTAAAAAAGATAAGAATTTCACATTTAGAAATAATTTTTTAAAAGCTACCGAATGAACTTTACAATTCTAAAAAAAATTACCCGGCAAAATTTTCGACTAAATATGAAAGACCACACAACGACAGTAAATCGATACACACCCTTTTTTACTACAGACACAAATACAAATTATAACGCGCGCATTATCTCTTGTTCCGAGTCACAACATCCATTTTGGACCGCGCCATAAAGCGACCTTTCTTATTGGAGTAGAGATATAAAACCAAGATCCGACTTTCAGTGCACCTGAGTTTGACCAGAAAGAATATCTTGACTCCGTCTTCTTCGGTAATTACACGTACTTATTACACTATGTTAATCGCGTTTCAATGAGGACGATGGGTAACTCGTTGAGAAAGAAGATAAGACATTCCGACTAATAATTTTCTCATAGTTCTCTCTTACTCGCGCGCAAATTTTCAATCACAATCTTTAAAAAAATTAACAAAACATATTACTTATTGATTGAGTGTAATATCATTTTCAATTTTTTGAATTGAGGCTGAAAGCACGCGCGCCTTTCATTAAAATATAACTTCGTCAGAAAAGACTTTACAAAACATTTATAAATATATACAATCCATTACCTTGAATTAGGATGTCTTTTGCAGCGTTAGGCGCACTTCTATTTCACGACCGTTCGGAGCGGAATTGAGCCGCACTCCACAGTTATTGGAAAGCGACGTAGCGCAGTATTTGGTTGATTAGTAAAAATAATTTCAAGTTTATATAACTAATTTAAAAAAATACAAACTTATAATTCAAATGTAAGCAACTACCTTACTTTTAGGAGTATATTTTTTTTATGTTATTGTACAAAAGTGCTGTTCCGCGCTTCAGTTTTTACGTTTACGTTTATTCTGTGTTAGTATGCTAGTTTCTGTACAGTAAAAATAATCCTAGTTTTCCTCGGAACTAAATAAATATAAAAGGAATGCGGAATGAAGTCGTTATCCAACATCTTAGCTTTATATTACTAATTAAAGGTTTTTATAAGTTAATAGCTTAAAGACCTGCTTCCGAGTAACGAAGGTCATATGAATTTAATTAAATTCTATGGTCATATTAGCATATGTTAAGGTTACCTATGTTAATTAGATCTTAAGATTTATCAAAGTAATTTTGAAACCTAATTTTTATTTTCTTATAATATTTAGAGGTGTGCAAGTTGCTTTAATAATAAAGTTTCAATTTGACCTTAGGCATTTTCACTTCAATTTTTGAAAAATGTGTTTGAGATTCATACAATACGAATGTATGTAAGTATCAATATACTGGACGGGGAGCGGATAATCGACATGATCATATATATATATTATCAATATATTACTATAATATATATTATCTATATATAAATAATATACTATATATAGTAATATAATTATTATATATATATCTTATATATCTATATATTACATTGTATATAATTATACTATATATTATTATTTGATTCTAATATTATTATATATATATATTACATTACTATACTATATATAATTATTATAATATATATAATATATAATATTATAATATATTTATTTTATATATATATTTTCTATATATTATATATATATATATATATATTACTATTATATATTATATTATTATATATAATTATTAGGGTTATGACGTTGAAAAGATGTCTATAAATTGTACGAACCGGGCCCCTGATTATATTATATATTATATTATATTTATAAATATATCAAATATAATCTATAATAATTATAACTACATATTCTATATTATAATTTTACTATTTATTATCTAATTATCTATCACTATAATATATCATATATATTTAGTAATAATCATATTAATTTTAATTATCATATGATGAGCATATATATATTAGTGAGATATATATATAAGATTTATTATCTATATTAATTATAATTTTATTATTTAGTATATTATATAACTTTATTATATTATATTTAATATACATATATTACTATATATATATTATAATAAATATTATCTATATACTAATTATAATTATATATTTTAAAAAATCACCTATATTATAATATATATTATTATCGTAGATATAAACCAGAAATACACCTTTTACAAAGAGAATTACATATATGTAATCATAAATTATGTTGGCTAGGGAGGTGAAAGAAGTAAGAAATACGGCTTGACTCGGAGATTGTTTAAGTGGATATTAGAAGTAAATTGTTTGAGCAGAGAGTTCAACTTTAGTATATGTGCAGCTTAAAACTCGTCATTTGCTGTCGATATTCAAAAGAGGCAGATGATTTGGCAAGTAGAAGCAAATTCCTATATAGTTAACATGAGATCGTTTTGAAAAATGTCCAGAAGGACTGATTGTATAGAGCGAGCCAGATCCGAATTACTGATTGCTACAGAGCAAAAGAATTTTAGGTGTCATGAGAAATATAATTTTTTTGAACGATTGTGGGATGCAAACATTAAGTTGCAAGGGTTCTGCTGGTTAATTTCTGAAAGATGAGCAGTGAATTTCCTCAAATGCATGAGGCCCTGTGGCAATAGCTACGAGAAACAGAACAGAGCTAAACAAAGGTTTTCTAGGTTAAAGGTGAAAATCACTAGGGCATTGCACGACTGCCATGCCAGAGAGAATTTCGAGTTGCATGTCCTGGGCACACCGGCTCCGACAGTGACCGCTTTCCAACGGGAAACTGTAAGTCTTCCGATGGGAAATCCAAGAATGCGTCGTACTTTTGCGAGCCTCGCAACGCCAACAACGCGTTTTCCTCCCATATCGGTAGGGTCTTTAAATGCCGCAAAGATTCAGGAGTAGATAGAACAAGAATAAAGATATGAGAGCCATCGAGGACACCAAGGAGGAGGAAAGAATTTAACAGAATATAGAAGAGCGATTAGTCTGAGGAAAAGTCTAGAATGTGAATTCATCTCAAGATGATCAAGATACGGGTAGGTGAGCTGCAGCTAACGTCCTCGAGTCATTATGGAATTGAAAAGTGGAGCAAGTCACCATATGTATCTTGAGATTTGAGCGAGGAAAGCATTGGCTCGTAGTGACACGTCTGTGAACTCATCAAGAATGATGATTTCCATGAAATCGTGAAAGGAGAATTTGTGCTCTAATTTGGAGCTCTTAAGAGTACGAAGATTTAAGGATAGTCCAGATTTCGAGTTAGAAGCGACACTGATATTACCCAGAGACATGAAAATTAGTTGGATAGATTGACAGCCTAGCTTGACGGGCATTCAGCCTAGATATAAAATTCCAGGAACTTCCAAAGGCTATTATGAGAAGGGAACAAACATTGCTTTCTGCATACATTTGTGCAAACCAACAACGAGGCCTTTGATGAAAGATATCGATAAGACGGGAGAATAGTAAAAGTCCAAGCACAGTTAGATGTTTGAAGTCAAAAGCTCTCGACAAACCTAAGTTACCAAGGCTGCTAAGAATCATATTAGACAGTTCCGGGATTAAACAACAGCATCTGTAAATCATTGGACCATGATGTCCTTCGGCTGAGAAATTGAAAGAGACTAAGTAGGGAGTCCAGCAGTAGCCTAGAAGTTGAAGTCAGACCCCACTGCACTCAAAAACCCTAAGTATGTTAGGAATCAAGATAGTGCAAGATTGAGGAGGAGGAGTGGTGGATCGTTTATACAAACAGTAAAATTAGATTTAAGAACGAAGAAGGTACACAAATTTATTTGAATGAAAGGAGACCCGTACAACTTCAAAACAAAAGGCAATGGCAATTTGTGACGGGCACTACCTTCCATCATCGAGGATCCTCTATGGCCTTTAATGGTGATGAGAGTAGCTTTTTGGTAGATAAGGGTTATAATGTTGTAATGGAAGCCATCCTTCAAGGAGGTAAGTGCCTGAAAGCGACCTAATTTCGTCATGCTGCCATTTTTTCAACATTTTTTATTTTTTCTTCTTTAAAGGATAAGTGTTGTCTGTAATGTGTATCTTTATTTGTGGTGTATTAAGACGCTATGCTCCAATGAAGTTAAAAATGGTGCCGATACTGAGCGCAAAAAGGAGCAAAGATTGGGCCACTGAGTGCCGGGCAGGGATGCTCAAGACTCCTTATATATATGCTCAATATGGTGGGTAATCTTCCATCTCTTCGGAGAGTAGTCTTCCTTCCCATGATATTATAAATATACTATATATATATTATATATATATATATATATATTATATATATATTATTTATAGTATATTATTAGTACTATATATATATCATAATAGTTATACATATTATAATATATATATTTAATCTATAGAATATATATATACATTAGTTTGAGTATCCGGTGGCTGCGTCGGTGCCCCGTGTGCGGCAAATTGTGGTGGCGGTGGCGCGTGGCCGCTCTGTGCGTTGCTGCTCCTTGGCTGGGCGCGTGGGTGTTCTGGTGCCCTCCCATTATGCTGCAAAAAGCCCGGTGTCGGACCTGTGTTGCGCTGTGCTAAATAAAAGCATGACAGGGTGGTGCGGCGTTCCCGGTGCGCTGGTGCGCGACCTCCCGGTGCGGAGTCGGTGCGGTGCGCAAAAATTCCGACCCCCCGGTGCCTTGCGCATACACTTCAATTTGCATTGTCCAAGCCCACCTCACGGGCTTCAAAGCATCCCGCGCCTAGTTCCTTAAGGGCGGATAAGCCATAAATCTTGGTAAAATAGAAAAAGCTTATATCACTCAGTTAGTACCTCGAACCGTCAGACGAAAGCCGTACTGGCGGATGGAAAGGAACGAAGAATGAAGTTAGACAGCACTGGTCTAAGGACAGTGACGAGTTAAGGAAGGAGTTTTCACACACGTATCTTCATTCATAGAGATACAGGTGATGAAGCCTTAGGGGATTTAGTTAGAGCAGGATCATTAGCGGCTTCCTTTTTTTCGGATAAGGAATGGATCATGTGCGTTATTACTTACTAACACTGGAGCGGAAATGTTCAGTACATAAGATACATAGAGAATATAGGTTGAACTAAGTGGGGCAGGGGCCACTGCTCGCAAAGACACAAGCTATCCCTCAAAACTCGGGGAGGAATGCTAATCCGGCGCCTATCACCGCCTTCCTAACTTCATACATCTCAGCTTACCCAGCACCGGAATCAACATGTTAACACTGCAGGCACAACGAACAGTAGCACCTGAAGCTAGGAGAAGTGTTGGAGGAGGAGGAATTGCCAGGAATCGTTCAGGGTTAGTTGACAGTAGGAACAAATCAGGAGGCCGGAATTGTAAGATTGCCCTTTCAGTTAGTAAGAGTTACGCAACAGGAGTCATCAGATCGAAGTTATTGGGGAGGGAGGAAAGTGCAGATTTTACAGGGAGACTGTGTTTAGAGATGTTTTTTGCAAGAGGTCAGAATAGGGATTTATCAGTAGGATGACAAGGAGGTTAGCGCCTCGTATTAGTATAAAGTGCGCCGCTTTGCGCTCGTCGAAGATATTCCCCGCAACTGTATTTCTTAGCTGAAAGTGAAAATTAGCGAGCATTGATCAGTCAGATACCTGGTAGCCATTTTCCTCACCCACTGCCCCTGATGAACCGCTGGTCTTCTTTACGCCTGATGGCAGAGAACCAGGCAGATTCGATAACCATGGATTAATGAGGAGGCGAAAGATTAGATGATAGAATGGAACTTGAACTGCCCTATCCCGATCACCAACGATACAGCTGCCTACCTTAAAGTGGTCAGATAGCCGAAGCGTCTCGGAGTCAAAGCAGTCATTTCCAATATAGTTAGCGTAGAAGCGACGCAAGGCCCCAATCACCCCGATCAAAGTGCCACGAAAAAACGCATAGGGCAGATGGAGCTGTTGTCCCATGCGAATAGTATTAGTTATGAGAATATTAGAGACTTGTGGGCAGACATCAATAGGAGCGAAAGTAGTGTATTATACGAGAGAAGGCTATAGGCGAAACAAGGTCATGCGTTTCATGAATTGGTTGGGGACATCCGGATGTTTTAGGTTCTTGATTAGTGTCCAGATCGTTAAGAAGCTGAAATGTTCGCACTCCTCACTCTACAATGATCAGTTATGTAGGTAGGACGTTAAACTTTTCACAAACATTCTGCATGTTGGTTGTACATTGAATCACCCTGCATAAGAGTTCCAGATACACGTAGTTGGATAGATGATATAAGTCCGCTGAGAAGGTGATAATGATATTTCCAAAGAAAGAGGTAAATCTGTTCTGTTAGGCTTATGAACGTAGCAGAAGCACAAGATTATTGTAAGTAGAAGGAAGAAAGATTTCTTTACAGCTCAACAGAAGCATCGAAGTTAGAGATTCGAGATTCACGGACGTGTTACCTAGGAGTAATAAGTTACATAGCACACACTCCACATCATTCGACTTGGAAATTATGAATACAGTTAGTGGATAATTAAACGAGTGCTAGAGGGTGAATTTTAGCCATCTATCTCAGACAAGTAGCAAAAGGTGGGTTAGAGTTAGATAGGTGAATTAATTATTTTTTTAAAACTCTATGGTATCCAAGGGTACAACCTGCACCCCCGATGGCAGGCATGGGGGATCTCTAAGGCCCTCCAGTGGAATGACAGGGTAGGACTATTTCCCCCCTTCGGGGAGGGTCTCCGAGGAACCTGCCCGCTCTTTGGTAATTGGGTGTCGCGGGGGTCCCTCCGCCCCTCCACCTACTACAGGGTATGGTAAACGTCCCCCTTCCTGTCTCTGCGTCGCTCGAGCGCTCCGTCCCTTATTGGGTCTCATGAAGATATATATATTATATATATATACCGTTATTATTATTATATAATATTTACTATTAATATATTATTAGACTATATATATATATTAGTGGTATAAATATTTATTTTTATTATATACTTATTGTATATTGTATATATATTTATAATGTTTCAGTCTATGTTGTGCCGTCTACAAATCTAGTTATGACGCACAGTATAATTTATTCGTAGTCGTGGAACACTGACGTGTGTAGATGACGGTCTAACGAGAATCTTGCATTAAGACTTTACGTTTCTGAACTTGTAAAATTTTTTTAACGAAAATGTGTTCGGTCGCTGTACTACAGTTTACCTTATATATCATAACAGAAGCACATGTAAGACATTAAGGATTTATAGCAGACAGTAAGAAGGACCGATATGGGCCTATTCGAGACTGTCCCAGTCAATCCCACTATTATGGAGTTATAAGTTATAGTAATATAGTTATATAATATATACTATATATATACTACTCGTCAAATATTACTATCAGCTATATATTATATATATATATGATGACCACTATTTATATTTTAATGATTAATATAAAGCGAAAAATATTCATTCAAATATTATATATTTACCACCTTTATATACAATATATTTTTCTTCTTACACTGTCCGTAAATTATTTGTTTAAATTAAAATTTTTTTTTTTCTTTTTAATTTAAAATATTTTTTTTACGTACATTCTCTATGTAACTTTTAACAATAAAACCGTTGATATCGATAAACAATTAATAATATCGATAATTCAGATAAATATCGTATTGTATTACGGATAGGTATGCGAATTGCATTTCTTATCGTCCTTCTTCCTCCCTACACTTACGGTGGCAACAACATAATTACATTTTATGATATTAGCCAGTAATTTTTGATCATATTTTTTTTATTAAAATTATCCTTTATATTGAATTACGTGCTCAATCTGGTAACAAAAAATGAATTGAACTAGATATATTTGTTGATACTATTCTTGTAAAATTAAAGTTTTGTATAGTTTTAATGTAATAGTTACGTAAAGTTTATTCACACTACAGCTAAGAGTTTTACCCGTAAAACGCCCGGTTTTTTCCTGATTTTTGCCGGCGCTGGGGTCGCTAAATGAATGGCGGAGGCTCTCGGCGGGGCCTCAGTCACGGTCCCTAATGCATCGTAAAACTACTGTGGCTGTAATAACCTGTTCTGTCTACCATTGAGTGTTATCCAATAATCAATTACACAGTTTATTTCTAGGCTTTCTCTTTATCTGACCCAAGTCCCTACTGTTTGAACTTCTTTTTACAAAGCTTCAACAATAGAGAAATTCTTTCCAATATTACCTCCAGAAAGCTGGACAGGGCATGAATGTAAGGATGCAGATAAGCTGGCAAAAACCCATTGTGGTATACTTTTCTTTATCAGTACACTTTTTCATCTTAAATGTAGCTATATAATTAGTGATGCATCGGATCAATGGTATCCGTAATCGGATACCGGTAGGCTATCGCGTCGATTTTTGAAGGTATCGTACGGTATGGTATCCGTATCGGGAAATTTGTTGAGAGGAGTAGTCTCGTACGCGTTCATCGGTATCGCCTAAAGATTTTGCCGATACCCTTAACCGATACCACACATTTTGCGTCTCTAAATAGATTTCGAATATATAGTATATTATAATTATATATATATATATATATAGTATTTATATTAAATATGTAAACTATATACATATATAAAATCTAGTTGCTAGATTTTAATTAGAAAATACATTTACAACATGTTGCCATATCCCCGCATGCTGCATGAGTGGTGTTGGTAGTTTGAAAAGGTTTAGAACTTATACGAACGACCATTTCGGTTAGCAAGATTAGATTGAAATTCCATACGTATTAGAAGCAAAGGAAGTTTAATAAGATGATGAAGGATTAAATTGAAGTCTTTGAGAAACGAGATTTAACCTTTCTAGAAATTAATCTTCAGCAATTTCTTCTTCTTTTTCTAATTTTGCTTTCTAATATCATAAGCAATTTCTTATAATACCAATATAGTATTAATTAAATATATGATAATAACTTTATATATATATATAATAAGTACCTATATATAGTCTATATATTAATAATATTCTCTGCTTAATTCCTGTCTGATGAATTTCCGCGCTATCTGATCTGACCTATCCAGTCGGGGCACTGTGAGTTGTTAACCTACGATAGAATCGCCTTTTCAGGTTTTTTTTATAGGCATGGTGTTGTTTGACTTAGTAATAACGTAAGACAAATGAGATCTGAGAATTTCGCAGTCGTTCTTTATCTGTTAACTCTTGCCAATAAATCACCAAAAAAAGAAATGCTTAACTGTCTTTCTTTAATGCCCTTATAAAACTTCTCATTAGTGATTGCTGAATTACCGACGTTCTCTACAGAAATTGTGCAAAGACTAAAAAAATGAACAGATGAAATGCATACTCGCCATCATTTTTTTTGAAAGTGATGAATATTTTTCAATAAAATCAGCTTTAGAATCTAATTTTCTAAGATTTCGATAACACTCCTATCACTAACTACGTATTGAATCAATATTTTTCGGCATGAATAAACTATTTTTTTAATTATTTCTGAACTGGAATGTGATTTCAATTTGAAATCGGTCAATCACACTTGGCATACTAATTCCAATTTGCTTGAAAAACAAAATAGTAAACCTCACTCATATGATAATCCGTGTTGAATTTTTCACGAAATTGCAGACATTGAAGCCTTCAGGTCGCATCGAGCGCATGTCCAACAAGATAATTCCTTACCCACTGGATGTGTGAACTGTAATTAGGTTTTCGTCTGTTTTTTACTATTAAGTGATTCCAAAATTACTAAGTCTTTTCTTTGAATCTGTAGTAGCATTTTGACAAATGCGAGAATTTTTTGAAAGGTACACTGGGGTATTTGAGGTGGCTACGCGATCTCTGACAGAACCTATAACTCTTCTTAGGTTGACAGATTGGATGAGATTCCAGTTTGAAAGGGAAATGCATCCAATGTCGTTGAAAATGGCTCCGGCCGATCTTTAGTTAACGCAAGGTTCTCAACAGTTTTAACAAAGAAGTATGAGCAAAACAATAATCTTATCATTGTGTAAAAACGCTATGGTTGACCGTCATCAAGTTCATGGAGATGCTTTCTTCATCTTAAATAGTATGAAACTGCCCAAATACTGAGATATTGCTGCTTATAAAAGCGATACTCTAAGAAACTGCTTTATTGTGGAAAGTTTTTTTTTAAAATGTTTTATATCTGAAAGGGAAGATACATTGGAATGGGGTCCAACCCTAAGGAAAGTCCGATCATAAACAAGGGAAGTTTACGGAACTTACTCATACTCGCTATAATAGTTTCCTAGCGCCGCATAAGTGTTATCCCGAGATAATTCCTGATAAACCTAAGTTTATCAAACTAGAATGTTTAGAGGGTTACAAGGCTCAAAGCTAGAAAATTTTTACGAGAAGTGGATTCCTATTTCATGAGTTATAAAACTTCCAAATTCAGTAAAAATAACAGAATGGCTTAGTGTTATTTTGAGGAAATTGGAAACCCTGCAATTTTAAATTGGTGTTACCGGGAAATAGAAATAAAGAAATTAGTCCCAATAAAGTATTAGTGGGCTTTGCGATAAATAAATTAGCAAAGCCCACAAATACTTTACCTTGGGACTACATTCTTTTACGTCTATCACATCTTGCCTTTAATCGTTCAATTGTGAATAATTACGGACAAGCGTTTTTACTGAAAAGAAATCGAATTTAGTCACCATATTCCTTTTGCTTTTAATTTAGATCCGGTCTTTTCGTTTCTTATGTCATTTGTCTTGGACGCTAGCAGAAAGGAAAAGCATCACCACTCAAGACCTTTCTCAGCACGCTAACTTCCCATGTTTAGCACGACATGCGAATTATCGTGCTCAGGCTTACTTTTGTTTTTACAACAATTGGATATCAGGCTATTTTCTGATATTGAAGTACGGGGTTTTGGAAATAAACAGCTAATGAAGAAAAAAAAATAGACAAAATGCAGACACAGTTTAAAGATTTAAATTAGGTATTAAAACTATTTGTGATTGGAGTTTATCCATTTCTGGAAGAAATTTAATTAACACGCTGATTACCATGCGTGAATGATCAAATTCATCAATGCAGACGGGCCTATACACGAACCGCATCCTCTCCCGTCTTTTGACATCTCCTCCCCTCGTAAGAACGTGCTTAACTTCGGCTCAGAACGGGAAAAATAAGCAAGTTTTAGCAAGAATTTCCAGTTTCCTTACGTCTGGAAAGCATTTCTTACAAATTTTTCCGGTAAGTTTGACAAAAACGAAAACGCAAACTCTGAGCATTTACTGTTACGTAATCGTAAGCGCCAGATAACTAGAAAACGAAAACGGCTTTCATATACTATATATATCATAAATATATTATATATATATAATATAAATAAGATAATAATATATATAGTATTATAGTCTCGATATATATATATATATAATACTATATATATATATAATAGAATTGTCCTGTTGTATACAAGTTTACTCTCTATAAACTTCAACTTTCCTGGATATTATATTACCTCCGCGACCTTAATGAAAGAGATTTTTACAGCAAGGGATATAAAGCTTTTTGGCACTAGTATTGAAACATGTAAATAATAATGGGGAAGGTTGTGCTTGAGAAACATCCAATTTTTCTGCCTTTTCTCTGCTGAGAGTCTGTATCTCGTTTCATCATATATTTACCCCACAATTGCAATAGTTCGGTCACTTGGACACCTAGTTGGAGGAAAGGCCAATTATTTTCCGTGCAAGTTTACTTAAGCGTGGGTAAACATTTTTGCTTAGCTTTCCAACAACTGATAGTATCTAGTCGTTTTTCTTCTGGTATAGTAATTCAATACGAGTTCACTACTTCCTTTAGTAAGGGCGTGAGTGGGTTCTTCATCGCACTAATGAATGATAGAAACATTATTTCAGTCGAATCTGTTAATTGATTACTTGTAGAAAGAGGTTGTCTGTACGATTACGTTTATTTCATTTTTTAATGGGGGTGATCAGAATTAATATAACTATTCGAATGGAAGTTTTTGAACTGCAACAAAAGGTGACGAGATTTAACTTGTTCTAAATATTGTTTAGCTACAAGAAAAAAGACTTGGCCTTTATAACGGGGAATCTAAGTCAAGCTTGGCAATAGTCAATGCAAGGCATAATTCTCCACAGAACTAAAGGCGTATTTTTTATCCTCTAGTTTTATTACATACTTTTCAATTATCTGTTTTAAACCGTCATCATTTTCATGAAGATGTTCAAGAATTCTTCCTTTAGGCGTTGGCAGTGTAATGTATTACAGATCGGAGCGGAGCTGTAGAGGACCGCTGCATTTTTCTTGGGCATCTAGATAAATCTCATGTGACTCTTGTTGATATTATTGATGAACATGGAAGTGTGCAGATCATTGAGTTCATCAATTACAGCCAGATTGATCGAGTCGCCCTGTCTCTCTTAAGATTTGCCGTTGAGATTCAATCTTAGTAGTCTTTCTTAAGTATATAAATCTTTATTAAATCTCGACAATAAATAATCCGCGCAATACAATAAATAAAGCGCGGATGCGGATCTTAATAACAATCTGCGGATCTGCTACTGCAGATCACTAATATATAGTATAGTATTATAATTATATATATATATATATTATAGTAATAGTTATATATATATACTATACTATCATATATTATTATATATAGTATAATATACAAGGCATATAGGGAATAAAACAGTAGTCGGAGTAATCGGAATCGGTTACCTCGTATGCGGTACGCAAAAATTATTGGTATCAGTTACTCGTGGTACTCAGGCCAATGTGAAAAATATCGATACTTGTATCTGGTATCGGCCTCAAATTTGAGGTATCCGGTGCAACACAGATATATATATATATATATATATATAATAGAGTTATATGATAGTATATATATACATTAATATCTCACTATATATACTATATAAAGTATATATTATATCTAGTATATATATATATATATGAAGGTATTTTGGTAGTGCTGAGGGTTGTCACCCCCGAATTTTTTGAAAATCAAAAAAACATCATCCTAAAAAAAATAATAATAAAGGAATAGTGAAACGAAAATCGTCGCTCTCCTTAAGGGAAAAAAAAGGTTTACAGCTCTCAAAGTCTGTAAAACAACCCCATAGGATTTAGTGGTTATTAAAGAAAAATCAACGAATATATTTTTTTTGAAAAATCACTGGATATACTCCTTAAAAAATTAATATGAAGAATAGTGAAAACGAAAATCGGCAGTATTTTATGGAAAAAAGTTCACAGCTTGAAAGTTTTAAAATTTTCACCATAGAGTTTTCTAATATCAATGTAAGTTGGGCCTTCAATGTGCTCGTATTTCAGGGCCATCCTAGTATCGAGAGGTGTTAATTGATAAAAGACGCGATGTGTTATTAATTCTAGACAATTAATGTTTTTCTCTGCGTTAACCGCTAACAAGAACTACTCAGTAACCTGACTTGAGGCCTGCAATGAACGCATAACGCTGGAATCGATCAGTATTGAGAGTCTAGGGATTTTAACAACTTGAGAGGCTGTAATCTTTTTTTCCTAAAGGAGAGCAGGACCAAAGCTTCGTTATACTACCTCTTCATTATTCATTTCTTTAGAGTACATTCCTGTGGATTTTACATAAAAATCGAGGGGGTGACAACCTCTGGTACACATTACCGATATATATATATATATATATATATATATATATATACTATATATATATATATATTATATATATTATTATATTTGAGATAAAACCGTTCATATATATTATATATACTAGTAATATATAATAATATATATATATATATATATAATAATATATATATATATATATATATATATATATTATATATATATAATATATATATATATATACTACTATATATAGAAGATCCTCTGATTGTGTTTCCATTGGTGCCTTGCTCCTTTGTTTTTAAAATTGACTATATACATACTTTTTTTTTCAAATTTCCCTATTTTACCTTGTTTTACCATAAAATGTTATACCTGGTGAGTTGGTGGGCAGCTCCTTGGCGAGGTAATCAGGCAGTGCAAGCCTCCCTAGGTTCTAGGTAACAATTACTGAACTATTGCAGACTAACTAGCTGTATTCCCCATAGGATTTGATTTTGATAGTTTACGACGAGAGTTTAAATAAATTTTAGAATTTAAATATAATGCTTATTAGCTTTACTTAAGATAGTCTCAGTAGCTACTGATTATTACTCGTTAGGACAATTTGTACTGCCAAGCCCAAACCTTTGTCATTTCAAATATCACCAAGAATTAGGTAATAATACACACTTTCACTTTAAATGATAAATAGCCAATGAATTCGAGACACTATAAACGGAAAGCCGACTATGGGCCTATCGACGATCTTCGTCCACAGTCCAACTACTTACCAAAGCCATGCTCATCGCAAATTCCATCAAAGCATCCCTAGGGGCTTGTCAATTTTGTTTAGTAAACTGACACTAAATCCACCAATCTTGGACTTAGACCAAAACTACCTGATAGCAAAGAGTTTCCCGACGAACTGGAAAAACAAACACGATGCAGACTAATTAACTGATGTATTGGTCACAGATTCGACCATCTGAACATTATATGACTTACTATGAAAACTAAGAACCCGCCAAATTTGGCTTGATCAAAAGTATTTAAGTTAGTGATATGCCCAAAGAACGGCGTCCATATTCCAGATTTGAGAGATAGTAACAGGGATAATCTAAGTCGCGACTTTTTCTTAAGTGATATTGAGCCGGAATAGCTGACGAGTGTTCCAACTCTTGAAGACAACGCGGTCCCGTTGGCAGACTAACTTTCCCAAAAAGATTACTACCAGCGAACCTAGTATTACGCTGGATTCGCAATGGCATGCTCTTGTTATATCGAAGAGTGAGCATGCTTTCTTCTAAATTTTTCTTAAATTATGCCACCCTGGTCACCTATCCAGTTCATAGCTCTATAAACAATTCTATTGCGTCTGTAACTCAACAATAGATGTAATAATATTTGTTTGTAGACTGTGTACTCAAGGATAATGTCCCTTGAAAATCGCCTTTCTACCAGAAAGAGGAACATTCTAAATTATCTCTTTAGACCTGCTCCTGCATTCAGCTCTCTTAACCATACTCAAAGAGCGCATCGTCCACGCTCGAGCGAGAGAAGTTGTAGAAAGTTGAGGCGTCTAGTCGCCAGCTATCTATAGTTATGCGACTCAGTAATATAGCCTATTGACTGAGTTGTGCACTATCACTTCCTTCGAGCATTCTATAGAGAGACGTACCTTATTATTTAATAATGGGAAAACTTTTGTGCACAAGACTCAATAATTACTGGCCCTAAACATAAGCGTATATATCAGATTGGATTAACTATATTACTTTCTCTTGCTTCTTGTAAAGAACATATGGCGATGTTTATGCCTCAGCAGTGTCTTTGAGCTTTATTTCTAGCTCCAGAAACCACTAAAGAGAGTGCCTAGCTAACTTTCACAATTGACTGTCTTTAGTAATCAGCAGCTAATCAGTCTTATTCTTCTGTTACCGAGACCAAGGCCAGTCACGCCGATTCAATCGACTCGTAGATGCAGTTCTAGAAAACAACTTTTAATTTATTTGAGGTCACCTTAGAGGTCTGATAGTAAGCTGACAAGTTTCGTAACGCTTTCGCTACCGTATCAGAAATCATAATTGCACTAACGGTATCGTAAGCCCAACCAAGGAAGTTTTTTATTCTACTAGAATAAGGATTCAATTTTTGAATCTTGCAGTTGCAATTACAATCACGATTGAGCTATAAGTGGTGGAGCTCACCTCGACTATTTAAGTATCGATCGACTGGTCACGATGAACTTTAGAAGACCCATGTACGCTCTCATGCATCGTGAAGTATCTGGCTTAATATCATTATATATAAGTGTATGGAAGCACATATTGGCCTCCAGCAGACGAGCGTGGTAAACCCTGCGTGAGACTATGCTTACCAGCTCTGGGTCAAAACCTATGATGTATGTTCCACCGATGACATCTTTAATCTGTACAGTTAGTTTTAGACACATATTACGTATGCTATTCTAGCCAGCAATAGACGAGCCTTTCGAGACTATCCGAAACAGTATAGTACTCCTAGCGACTCCACCGACTCGTTGGATAAGAGCTCGCGCCCACGTAACTATGCTATAAAATGTTGTCATCAGCCTACGATGCATGTCGGGGCACGATGAGGTGACATGATGATTTCTGAGTATCACAATACTATAGCTGATATTTAGCTCATAAGGTTCAAGACTATACTATATTCACTGGATCTAGCGCACTCACGATTGATCGTGCTATGCCAGGTCATGGTAGATGTTAGAGACAGTATAGAGACATAGGAGGTCGCCTTGTAAGGGAAAATAGAAGGAACAGTAAAGAAGCCCAGCATGGCCTATCGAGACTCGCTCCAAGTCAACGCCACTAACAGCGACCCACATGCACATGCAAACTCCATCACAGGCACGCCCAGGGTATGCTCAATTTACCTACAAAGACAACCACAATCGTTGGCCGTATTAGTCAAAATCTAATGAATAAGTATGATACTCGAATACCCAAACCATCATCAACGGATGCAGGCACATGATACATAAGGTTATGGTCACTCCACTGTCATCTATACATATAACACTGCTGTACTAAACCCGCGCCAATTTGGCTTCGTCAACATATTATATATAGCCGAACCGATATATAAGCACAGTAAGACGATCTAACCGCTATCTTAATGTTGCAATCGAGTCACACCAGACATACCTCTGCTGCAGACTATTCCAAAATGTTACAACCCTTTACTAGAATGCCATGGCTTCTATACAATATCAAGATGGCTAGACATTGCTTTGTCTTCCTCTCTAAACTTTTTCGTTATTTATGCACCCCTAAGTCATCCTTGGCCAATTATTTCTCACACTAATAAACATGGATTATTGGTCTCATATGCGTTTTACATCAACTGCGATGTAATTAATTGTTTGTAGACTTGATATCA
>JABUQX010073522.1:0-2500 GCA_015478945.1 Trachelipus rathkii
TACTTTCCTCGGAAAGGCCGAAGACGACCCCTGACTTACTGCATCGGGGCGGTATAACCTTGGGTATTTTTAGTTTTTAAACAACTCACCGGCATTATTTTAAAGGGCAATCGTAAGGTTACGTTAATATTAAAAATAGAGTTTAAAATTACTCTTCTACCTTTTATATTAACTTTTTTCAAAATCGCTTTTTTTTTTTTTTTTAAAGTTTTCAGAGGAAACTGTATAACTGATTCCAAAAATGAATTCCGTTTTACTGTAGCATTATAGTTTTTAATGATCATTATGACGGACATCCAACGCTGACCATATATTATATATATATATATATATATATATATATATATATATATACTTATATATATATATATATAATAATATATATATTAATATATATATATATATATATTATAATATATATTAATATATATATATATATATTATATATATATATTATATATATAGGCAGCCTCTAAAGAGCCACAATCATATCTCAAAAACTACTACAGCTACCGGGAAAAGGAATACATTTTTAGAATCCTGGCAAAATTTTACCGAGGAAACTTGTAAAAAAAAAAAAAAAAAAAAAAAAAAAAAAAAACCAAAAATCTTTAAAAATTTAAAAAGCTCCCGGAAAAAAAAACCCTTTTTGGAACTCCTTGTAAAATTTTGGTTGGAAATGTAAAAAAAATAAAAAAATAAAAAATTAAACAAAAATGCTGTTTTTTTTTGGGGGGGTGCTGGGACAATAGTATAATAATATATTTTCTGAAATTTCCTTGAACTTCAATTTTAAGGGGGCTCGAGCACGACGGGAACACAGGGGGGGCGGTTTTCCATAACCCCGTAGGGGAGGGGCGAAGGATCCCGCGACACCCAATACCAAAGAGCGGGGGGAGACCCTCCCGGAGGGGGGGAATTAGTCCTACCCCGTATGTTCCCCGAAGGCCGAGAGACCCCGACTCTGCCATCGGTGCCGAATAACCCTTGGGGTATTCTTTAGTTAAAAAAAAAAAAGCAAAATTTAATAGATAGTCTATTTAATTTTAACGAGTAACACATAAAAGGTCTCTAATAGGCCTCTAATCATATTACTATAATTATTAACAATATTTTTTTTACATTATTATTTTTTGTACATTTTCCTATCCAAAATTTTTTTACGAAGGATTTCAAAATGTATTCCTTTTCGCTGTAGCTTATGTAGTTTTTGGGATATAATTTTTTTAATTTTTTTTTTTTTTTTTTTTTTTTTTTAATTTTACATTTCTCGTAGCTAAAATTGGACCAGCATTCCAGCAATGTTTCCTTTTCCTGGTAGCTGTTGTAGTTTTTGAGATATGGATTTGTGCTCCTTCTAGATGGCTGACCATATATATATATATATATATATATATATATATATATATATATAGTATATAGTATATATTATATATATATATATATATATATAATATATATATATATATATATATATATATATATATATATTATATATATATATATATATATATATATTATATATATATATATATATATATATATATTATATATATATATATATATATATATATAATATGTGTGTGTGTGTGTGTATGTGTACTCGACGCCGGAGATTAGAGCAGTATGTATCAATGGCAGTATCAAGTTCTGCATTACGCAAACTGGAGATGCTTATGTTCCGTATAACTCGCGTTTTCTAATGCAGATGCAGTCACGAAGACGAATTGCATTACTAATATATAACAGATGTGAAATGCGTCTCTGAAATATAACATGTAAATTACAAATGTTATCGCAAAAAAATGTTTTGTTTCAAATCGCAGGTTCATACCGAACATAAAAAGGTCAATGAGACCGTGTCAGAACAGTTTTTTCTTATTTTTTTTAAACATTATTTTACCCGTCCAAGTTCCTTAGAAACAAATTGACCAATAAGAACTTTGTATACAATAGCAATTGACCAATTAAACTCTAGTTTTAAAAAAAATATAGATCTAAAATTTTGAACCAATAGAAAACAGTTTTTAAAGAAAAATAACAAATCCAAGTGGTTTGTTTATTTGCTGCACATGTTCTACAACTCACGTGTTAAATTTTCAGGTATTATCGATACTAATAAATCGTATCGATTTCTATTAACCGAAATGATATCGATATTCATTTTCTCATTCATCGTTTACATTTTATTTTCGATATACGATTCATAGGGTTAAGCTAATCGATATTTTTGCTCATAACAAAATAATTCCCCAATATCTCCAATATCAAATCCCATTACAATTTTTTTTTATCTTGTATCGTGTAAATCTTTGGTGTGTTGAACAGTCACTTGAACTGTGTTCGTCAGTTTCGTCTGCTCGTGAGAGAGAGAGAGGATTATAGCAAAATTTTGATTTTAGTGAATGAAATGTAAATAGATATGTGAAGACAAAAGTGCACTGATTTAGTAACTAATATAGGAAATAAGTAATTTTATCGCTAATTTATTATATGATAT
>JABUQX010073522.1:5000-43529 GCA_015478945.1 Trachelipus rathkii
TCTTATCTGAATCTCTATCGTAATCATTCTATTATGTATAATTATAGAATAAATCAATATTATTTCGGTAAATCAGCTATATTTTATTATCATACATTGCCATTAACACTACCAGTTATCTCTAAGAAATATAATGCTGTATAACTGATATGATTTTTAAGCTGATTTTCTTAGTTTTGTTTATTTTGTTATATGTACTATAACGGTTTTCTGCCCGTCCCTAAGCAAGGTATTGCACCGAGTGCTCGAGCCTCGAGAATAGGTTGCAGAGATTCTCTAACATTAATCCAATCGAACAAACACACTAGGTTTGTAGGGTGCTGAAGATAGTGTGAAGTAACATTGCGATGCCAGTTCGTCAAGTCTCTTTCTATGAACGTAAATTTGCAGGTTGTGCATTATATAATATATATGATCTATATATATGATATATTATATATATATTATAGTATATTAATATTATATATTATTATATATATAAATATATATATTTAATTATTATACGTGTTTTTTATATGACTAATATATATACTTATATTTAATTATAATATATATATATATATTATTAATATATATATTAATATTATTATATGTATTATAATTATAATATATATAGTGAATATATATACTTAATATTTATTTATATAATATGTATTATACTAATAGATATAAGGTACGTATACTAATGATAATTATAAGTCAATATATATATGAATAAAGCATCTTAATAACATATAATATGTAGTTATATCCCGATATATGTATATAATATATAATAATAGTATTTTATAATAGATTTATATATATATATATATAATATATAATATATTATATCATCATCATATTCTATATATTAGAATATATATACTATATATATATATAATATATATTATATTATTACTATAGTAAATTAATTATTTATTAAAATTATAATACTAATACTTATAATATCATTATTATATATATATATATAGTATCCATAATTATATATATACGATTAATATGATATATTATACAATATACTATATATATATATTATATATAATAAATTTATATAGTAGTTATATGTATTACTATATCAATCGTGCCTAAAAAGAAGTTACCTTGCATGATATCTCGAACACTAAGATAGGTACAAGAAAACTGACAACATATATCGGAATCAGCGTATGAATATTTTTGTATGGAAATGAAAAAAAAAAATTTTACTGTTTTTTTTTTTATTTTTTTTTATATCCTTCTTTAATGGATTAAGTAAGTAGAAGAAAACTGATGAACATGAAGAACCAGCGTTTGACAAAACCGTTTGAGGGGGCTCGAGCCGGACGGTGGGACAGAGGGGGGGGTCGTCTTCCATACCCGTAGGGGAGGGCGGAGGAACCTCCGGAACCAAATACCAAAGAGCGGGGTTCCCGGAGACCCTCCCGGAGGGGGGGAAATAGGTCTACCCGGTCGTGGCCCCAGGAGGCCGAGAGACACCGACTCTTTGCATCTTTGCGGTTTTACCCTTGGCATTATTTTTTTAGTTAAATAAAAATCTTTTTTTTAATACATATTCCATTCTCTGATTGTGAAGATGTTATTAGTTTTCTTGTATATGTAAAGTTTTCTAAATAGTAAAATATAAATAACTTGAGGTTGGAGATTCGTTTCCTGAAAAGCACAAATTTTTAGACGCTGATTCCCTATGATGTTATCACGTTTTCTTGTTCCTATTCTTATTTTCGAGATAATCATGCTGGGTAACTTCTTAGTTTTTCATCACTTATATATATATATATTATATATATATATATTATATATATATATTATATATATATATATATATTATATATTATATATATTTATATTATAAGTATATATATATATATTATATTATTATATATATATATATTATATAGTTATATTATATAGTATATATAGGAACTTTCGTCCTTTAAAAGGATGTTAACGATATATATCGAACGAAACAATGTAAACGATTTTTTTTTCGATTATTTCAAGGCATAAGCGTCATCGAGCCCAATAATTTTTAAGTTGATCAACACGAATTCAATGAATGTCAAAAAATAAATTCAAAAAATGTCAAAGCAGTCAGGGTCTCTCGGCTCAGCGGGGGACGACGGGGGGGACTCGTCCCCCTCTGTCCACCCGTCGGCTCGAGCCCTTAATAAAATATAATAAATAAAAAATGAAAAACCAAAATTATCATATAAAAATTAACATGATATCAAAAAGCAACATGTGCAACTTTTTCTCTTCTTTTATTGGAGTTTTTAAGTTACAACGTCAACAGTGTATGGTAGACGATTAGGGTTTCAAGCGATATTTCGAATATGTACATTTTTTATGTAACATCCTTTTAAAGGAAAGTGCCTATTATATATTATAGTATTATATATATATATTATATATATATTATATATATATATTATATATATATATATATAATATAGGTATATATATATATATATTCGGAACTTCTCCTTTAAAGGGTAGTTACCGATATATATGGAACGAACAATGTAATCGATTTTTTTCGATTTCAAAGCAATAAAGTTCGACAAGGTTGCCAATGAGTTTTTTTTTTTTTTTTTTTTTTTACTAAAGGATACTCAAGATTAAATAGCAAAGATTTGAAGAGTCAGGGTCTCTCGGGCTCAGCGGGGGACGTCCAGCCCTCTGTCCCTCCGTCGTGCTCGAGCCCCTTAAAAAATATATAAAAAAAATTTTTTTTTAAAATTAACAAAAATTAATGATAAAAAAAAGCAACTTGTGGAAACTTCGCGATCTTTCTATTGGGTTTTAGCTAACACGTGACACTGCTGGGCTGCACGAGCAGATTTTCTGCGATTGTCGATATTATGACATTTTTTTTGTAATATCCTTTTAAAAGATAAGTGCCTATATATTTATTAATATAATTAGTATTATAATATATATATATATATATTACTATATATATATATATATATATAGTGATATAATATATTATATTATATTATATATATATATATATATATAATATAATTTATATAGTATATATATATATATATATATTATCGAAATGTGGTTGTGTATTAAAGTGGTTTGCTAAGCTAGTTTCCTTTTAGTGTAATTAATCTAACGCGAATAATTTGTATAGTTTCATTTATATTTTTATGTATATACTTTAATCTAATTATTTGCACTTACTAATTAAGATATCAAATATTTCTTATTGTAAGATGCGTAACGAATTCCACGTAATTGAATAAAGTTATTTGTCAATTTGTAAGGTTCAGATCAACAGTGACCACATTAATTAATTACAGGCCTATAATAATCCTTCAATGTCTTTCTTATTCATATTGCTACATAGAAATTTTCAAGATTACTCTTCATTCAAAGTAATTTTGGTAATTGTGTATTCCGTTCAATCTGAATTCTGGAAATTCTGTATTAACACTATAAACCCAGGGATGGCACGAAAAAAAAATCAAATGGAAAAGCTCAACTGATTTTTTTACTTATTTTTTTTTTTTTTTAAAAAAATTGATTTTTTTTTTTTTTTTTTTTGAATTTTTTTTTTTTTTTTTTTTATTGTTTTGTATATTTAAGTGGTTTAACTTCAATAGAAATAAAAAATTTAAATAATATTATAGCAAGGCTACTCTGTTTCAAATTTCTACACTATAAAAATGTCAAAAAAGTATCATGTTTCAAACAGGTTTCTTTTATTCTGATGTAACATTTATCAATATTACAAATAATATCATTTGTTACTATTAACACAGTATATATATTACCAGTAGGTCAGAAAGATAGGAATATTGTCGGGCATTTTCTGATATGCTCTTTTAGAATTGAAAATAAATTCATGTACTATTTATACGTTTTCAAGCACAAAGTAATCCAGCAATATTTTAAAAACAAATATTAGTCATTTTCCTTAAAAAAAAAATTAACCACGATAAATTTAAAAATATATATGACTTTAGAAAATAAATTTTGCTAAATCAAAGCAATTTAAATGTTTTTATTTTTTGGCGGGAAATTTTGTACATTGCACAGACACACAAGATGGTCCGAAAATCAAATATTTCAAAAACTTACCATACATTGGATTGAAATACTAGTAATATTTTTACTATGCTATTAAGTAATCGACCCCTTATTCACCATTAAAATTATCCGATTCTCAATTTCGATAATTTTTATATATATTATGAAGTTTTTAATATATTTTTTTTAATTTTCAGCAAACTATTGGCATTGTAACCCGTAAGTCGGTAACACTCTTTAGTGTTGCTGTTTCATTGTGTCCATAGCTATAGGCCCTATTTTAAGATTTTGATTTTACATAGATTGAATAAATCACTTCAAAATAATACTATATCGAACTTTAAAAAAGTTTGTCTACAATTTAATTTCGCGTGACGTCACAAATCGGAAAAAATAAAAAATAAATTCACTAACCCTGCTATAAACATTTAAGGCATAGCCTAATTTAGTTTTTGATCAGTGAAAATTTTTGCGAAATATTGATGAACTCGAGTAGTGGGTCGCTATCGGTCGACACGTGGAGTCGTTATATGTTCACTACGTGAGTAGATTGACTCACTCTATTACGTGTATATATATTATATATATATATATATATATTATTATATATATATAATATTTATATATATATTATATTATATATATTATATATATATAATAATATATATATTATGATTTATAGCTTGAGACCGTAGTACAGGAGGACCACGCACACGGAAATGGCATTTAAGGAACTTGTTTAGGTATTTTCTTTAATTCCTTTTTTAAGTAAACTTAAGGTTAATTTACGTAACTAAACCTAACTTAAAACAAAAGTTAGAAAAATACCTGAAACTAAAATTAAGTGAGTATAAAATATATATATATATATATATATATATATATATATATTATATATATATATATATATATATATATATATATATATTATATATATATATAATATTATATATATTATTATATATATATATATATATATATATATATAGTGAGTCAATCTACTCAACGTAGTGAACATTATAACGACTCCACGAGTCGCCCCAATTAGCGACTTCAGCGACTCGAGTCAATGCAATAATTGCAAAAAATTTCTACTGATCAAAAATTAAATTATGCAACTGATTTATTTAAGAAAGTATCAAAAATACTTTGAATGTTTTTTTGTCCTATTCATTTCGTATTTTAGTTAATATTTTTCAATAAAAATATAAAAAAATAACGCTTCCCTGCCTGAATATTATAACCTAATCTGTGGCTTTTGATATTCTGTTCGTGACTGGTGTCACAATAAATAGAAATGATATTGGATGTATCGATAAATTAGTTATGGATGAAGTAACACTGTATAATACATATGGATCAGATCTAATATGATTTTTCGTAATACATAAGCTGATATAATTTTCATCATATTAATCATCTCTGTATAGACATATAACGCCTATTTTGTCTATATCGTAATATTGTAGACTGTATAATTTTTCCGTATCTATAGGGATGCATAATAAATATAATCAATTGTATATTTTATTTACAACTGTATTTTTTTTATTTGATTTTTGCTCAAAAAAATTTGTGCATGATTTTTATTTTTTATATTTATTTTTATTTGTTTATAATAATTTAATATTTGGATGTTATTACGTATATTATATTGATAATATTTGTTGAGTATAAAACTCTTTACATGATTATTAACTTTTCAATGTTATATAACTGAAATCTCAAATTATCTATTAAGGATAAATATTGGCTACATATCTCTCTAGGTACTTCTTAAATGCACCTACATAGTTGTCACAGCAAGACAATTAGGATCATGTTTGTTTCAAGACGGTTTCATTTATTGTACTGATCGTAACATTTATCAATATACATAGATAATCTCGCTAGAAGGTCCATACGACACTCGTGTTTGTGAGTTAGGTCTGTTCTCATTTGATGTCACTATGACTAGGGTTTTGTGACTTTCTACGCTAGGCAGTCGATATAGATTAAATAAATCACTTGTGTAAATAAAATACTACACTATCGAACTTAAAAAAAGTATGTTTTCTGTACAATGTTAATGTATTCGCGATGCTTGCGTCAACGATTCTGAATTAAAAATAATATTATCGACTATTATTTCTCATTTTTGTTATTATAATATAATAGAATATGAATAAAAATTCAAATAATTATTACTTTTTAAAAAATATCAATAATATATATATATTACGTAAACTTATAGATAAAATATAATCAATATATTACAATTAATTTTTCGACGATACGACCGTGATATAAGTACTTAGAATATTTACTATTTAAATGACAAAAAAATTAAAATAAATTATTTTTTATTATCTCTCAAAAATCAACCAACTCTGGTATTTCGATATAATATTAGACTCAAAGTGTTAAGCGTAAATAATTTTAGTTAAAATTACATCATAAATTATTCAACATCACGAGATATTGTACTTAATTATAACAACTAAATAAAATACATATAAATAATTTAATATAATTCGAAATATTACACTACTACATCATATCATAATTTTTTAAGTTATCTATAATAGGTATATTATTTATAATCTCTATATTAACTTATATATATGTTTTAAGTTTAACTTTTTTTTTTATATGATTATACGTTAATATATATATATTTATAATCCTAATAATAAACTTATATATAATAAAAAGAAATTATATAAAGAAATATAACTATTATAAAAACTATAATAATGATTTCACTTATAAACTGTATTTGACGTGTGTCTATCTACTTAGTTATACTGTAGAGGTTCATAACGATAAATATAATTCAAAGTTATCATTATATATATAGTATAATATATAATTATAATATATATATATATTATATATTAATGTTATTTGTATATATATTAATTAATTAATATATATATATATATATTATAGATAAATATATATATAATATATATATTATGAGTAGTATATATTAATAGTATATATATATAATATTAATATATATATATATATATTTATATATATATTATACACGGTAGATATGAAGTGATATTCAATACACTACTCCAGTAGTTGAACTCAATTAATATAACGTAACTCCTAACGTCGCCTTTGAGGTATACCTCAGGAATTCACGCGGTTTAATTATGTCCGCATAGGTTTCTTAGTCATCACAGTAGTGTATCATATCAATTATAGTTACTATAACTATATTATATATAAATATATATTAAATTTATTCTATATCATTATATATAGATATTACTCAATAAACTATTTATATAAATTAAGCGCTATGCCTTAAATGTTATAGCAGTGTTAGTGAATTTATTTTTATTTTTTCCGATTTAACGTTTTACTTTTAAATTAAATTGTAGAACACACTTTTTTAAAGTTCGATATAGTTTTATTTCTCGTTTGAAAGTGATTTTATATTACTCAATTCTATGGTAAATACATAAATAATCATTAAAATGATTAGGGTCCATATAGTGAGTACTCCTATACAAAAACATTACAAATTGAGAATGCAATAGAAACAAAGCACTACAACGAAAGATTTAGATTAATCCTTAGAAAATTAGAGACATTACAGTAAGTGAGAGGTCAATATACCGAGTACATTTTTGCAATGAGATATAAAAATAGGTGTGTGCTAATGTTGTGGAGGGTAAAATATACTGTCCTATATGAATATATTATTATATATCATCATTAATATTTTGATAATCATTATATCTATATCATAATAACTATCTATATAAAAAAACTTAAACCAATAACCTAGAATGTAGGAGTCCTTAAGCCAATAACGATATACTAATCTCCGAGATATATCTCATGGATTACATTTGATCGAGTATGGCATATAACCTGAATAGTCTATACGGTAAACCTAAGGGATCATGGATATTTAGACGAACTGCATGATAATACCCTAGTACTAAATCCATAGCTAGACAGATTATACATTTGTCGTTAATCTCCTAGTTTTTTCTCTGTTTTAGATAATTTTTCACATAAATTAGAAGATTAATTTTGTCTATTTTGCGAGATATTAATATTACAGTACTTCTCGTTTTCTCGGCCGTAACTGCCAAACTGTATCGATGTTCTCTAAGAAGATGATACGATTATCTTATTTGAAATTGATATTTCAATTTTAATAACTTTATATTGTATAATTTAAATTTAATTATTTTCTCACTCGCCTCGCTTATAATACACACACATAATTATATTGTTAACGACTTTATACATTAGACACTCATATTGAAATATATTAATAAGACAACAAAATAATAATATTATACTGACGAGATCCATTCATGATAAAATAGATGGAGCCGGTCTTTAAAATTTTACTAGCTTATTTAAAGTGAGTGGTTAAACTCATAAATAATTATGCTATTATATAAAAAATAGTTTTTATTTTTTATAAACCAGTTTTTCTTATAGTTTATAATGAGGATAAAATTGACTAAGTGATTCTCGTATTATTTAAATAATATATTTGCTATGGTTTATTATACTATTTAGTATGCTGTGAAAACGTATCATAAATATATAATTAGTGACTAATGAATTTATTTATTCATAATTTATTTAAAATGTATAATAATGAATAAATAATGTCCCTAGTATACAAATTATTCCTATCTATACTGACCTTAGATAAAGTGATAATTAATTAACTATATTATAATTGTATATTATAATAAACAATGAAATTACAATTTTTTTATTAAAAAATTTGATAAATATTGTTAAATAAAATAAAAATAATATAAAATAGAAATCACCTTATTATTTGAAACATGATATTATACTTATATTTTTGTGACATAATAGTTAGTATGACAATTTGGGGATACAGATGTAGTATACCTTGCTAATAAATTTATTAATTATTTATAAGTGATGATTGTGTTAATTAAGGAAGAGGCCTCTGTAACCGAGTCACTTAAATTATTACAGAGTGTTTGAAAAAAACTATTTAATAAATAAAAAAAAAATAAAAATTCTAAGTATTAGCAAAGAATAAAATAAACATATAGAGCAATATTTCGGTTGGCTTTATATATAACATCTTATGAGAAGAGATTTAATAGTATATGCCGTGTATCACAAAGCATCTACTCTAAAGTGATTGATATGTATTAATCATTTTATTAAATTTTTTTTCACATATTTGTTTTTCTTATCTATTTTTTTTTATCTGTTTGGTCTGTCTTCCGTTTTTTATTCAACTTGTGAAGTCATTATATTTACAGAATGAATTTCCATAGATATTACTTATGCTCAGTATGAGTGATATCTCGGAGTGTGATATACACTATATATGATTCATGATGATAGTTACATCTGTAGTGTGTTGATATAGCTTATATTGGATCTCTATTTTATTTTATGGTGATTAATTTGGGAAATTAATGATATTAAATAGAAAGACTTAGTGAAACATTAACGATTAAAAAGATGGTTACTTAGTATATAGAGATGCTATATATATCCCAGTGCCGTGTAATTGATGGTGATTACAATTGTGGTGGATCACGCTGATAATGATTGATCGTACCTTAAGACATTGTGTTACTTAACTACTATGGCTATGTACGCTGTTACTTGATTATTATTTATCGATTGAGTTGTATTGAGTGAGTATAGTATAACTAAGTTAAACTCTAATATGCTTATAGTCACTTAGGTGAAAAATATGTTGTGAATTGATTTATATGATTAGGAGTAACAGAGACCTGCACAGAGAGATAACTTTACACGATATATTACCATATATATGGAACTTAGTTACACCGGTAATTTATTTAGAGTGTATTAGATAAGTGTGAAACTTATAAAAAATATATTTCAAGTCTCTGTAGTTAGGTATTATTATATATAAAGTTTCCCCCCCCCCATAAAGCTCTATTCTATTATACTCTTTTAATTTACTACATATTTCTTTTTCTTATTTTTCATTTCTTTTATCTCTTTTATCTTTTATACTTTTCTCATTTGTTCATTTATTTTATATTTATCCTTTACCTTTTTTTCTTATTTTCGTTTATTCATTTATTTTTATTTTAATTTTCGTTTATTCATTGATTTTCTTATTATTTTCTTATGTTTGTCCTTAATCTCATTTCTCATTCTCATTTATTTCTTATTTTTTTGTTTCTCTTTTTCTTTTTTATTTTTTCTTTTTCATTTTGTCTATTTTCATTTTTTTCACATTTTCTTTTCTCTTTTTCCTTTATATCTTTTATTTTACACTTTATCTACTGTTTGTCTTTTTTTCTCTTCTTTTTCTTTATCTTTTTCTTTTTCTGTTCTTAATTTTTTCTTTTTTTTTTTAAGAAGCTGTGTCTATCAGATTACAAATGCAAATAATGTAAAGCTAGAATGAGTAAATAGGTAAAAAATCTTATAAGAAGTGTTATAACGTGTACAGTAATTTCATATATTCCGCACTCGACTTAATATATATTAAATTAATATTATAAATAAATTATTTATTTAATAATATAAGGATTACATAATTTTTACAATTCTATATGTCATAATATCGACAATCGAAGAAATCTGCTCGTGCAGCCCTCACCAGTATATAGTGTATATTACACGTTGTTAAGCTATAATAGTACCCCAATAGAAAGATCGCGAAAATTTCCACAAACAAGTTTGACTTTATATTATTATTATATATTAGTATAATTTTTTTGAGTTATATATTTTTAATAAATAAATAAATATACTTTATTATATAATTATATATTATAATATATCGGCGCTGAGGTATAGGACCAGTGAGGTATGTATGTATGTGAGTATTAGTGACGTCTTACCTCAGTACGGGAAGTAGGTACCTATGTGAGGTAAGTGTAAATATATACTTCAATTAATCTATTCTATGCACGAGAAAGGGTACACTTTGCCAAAAATAAACACTATAAGGAAAATGAAATTAAGGTGCTCACAACTAAGCACTTTCGTGTAATTCTTTTACATACATTGCCTCTTATTTTCCTTTGAAAATGGTAGAAAAAATACACACGAGAGACAGTTGGTCTTGTGTTGTGACATTCCTTTTTTCATTTTCTTGTGTGATATATATTTATAATATATATATATAGCTTATATATATTATACATTTTAAAATATTATATACATATTTATATTATATAATATATAATATCACATATATATATATATATATAACCCTTATATGGTAGCATAAGATTATATATATCTATGTAACGGTGAGTGATATCATACATGGATATATATTTATAGCCTAATATTATCGTCTATACTATTGGAGTGATATGTATATATATATAACTATATTATATGATATAAGCCATATACTATATAGTAGTCATATACACCGTAATTAGTGTAGATCTGGACGATTAATCGCTCAATCTTGCCATCGTCATCGGCAAAAATCGGTGCGATAATTTTTTATGATGCGTCATCGTCATCGGCATTTCTGCCGATATATGTTATTTGCCGATTAAGTTTATACAAATTAAATTGAATTAATTTTACCCTAATTGTTCACTCATATAATACATATATATTAACTATTTAACTTATTAGTATATTTATTTATGTACTATATATATATTGTATATGATATAGTGTGTAAAGTTGTGTACTATATATACTAATAGCCAACGTAACCAGTTAGTTACTCTTAGTATTATATAAGTAATACATATAACAATATACATTGTTATAACTAATATAATATGTGTGGACTATTATATTATAAGAGCGCGATTTAGACCGTGTGACGTCTATATCTAGCTATAAGGAGGGATTATATAGGTGAGCTTAATGATCTTACTATAAGCCACTCATAGTACTAGGGTATACTATTATACTACTATTACTATCACTCAGTATACTATATGTTTTTTTAACTAACATTATATATATAATATATATTAATATCTTATTATATTAAATTAATAAATACTAGTGGTCGTATACTATATCCGGTGTACTATGGGAGCTAGGGATTAGTATTATAGGTAGGTGACGCTATGGATGACCCTCACTACTATATAGGATCGTCCTACTACGGCTATGGCGCCGTATATAGTGAGATGAATACTATATATATACTGTAGGACTATTATATATATATGATAACAATTATATATATTTATATGGTCAGTTATACTTATATAAATATTCTATAGTGATAGTAAGTTACCCTCTATTAGTTACCCTTAATTAAGGTGGTATTTAATTGAAACAAATATCCAGTGACTAATGGTTGTACTTTATTGATATACGAGACGTTCTTCATATATACTCCAGACACCTTAGAGACCATTTTTTATCGCACATATCAAATAGTTACCACTACTTATAATCCACAGTCCTCTTATATAGACAACATCTTGCTGACATCTCTATTCCCTTAAATCCCTATGTGTGTGGGGAGAAAAAAATAATGCGAGATCGTATGCTCTTTGGCGTGTTTCATAGAAGGCAACTAAGTGATGGTGGATTAGTTGGGTTGGCTGGCCACTACCTTACTTTATCGTGTGTTGCTAGGAAGTGCTAGATTGCTCTGCGATAAGAGATATTGATCGTGATTCTCGGACGTCATCGGCGTCTCTACTCCTTTCGGCGAAAATGTATGTTCGTGATGAGATTACATGATCGTCAGAGAATATAATGTGAGGAGAAGAGGTTGAACGGATTATTTTAAGAAAGGGTATATTTGATGTTGACTAGACTGATGACTGAATACAAAGATGGAAGGAATACAAGGTTGTAAAATGTGAGTGGTGTGAGTGTATGAAGAATTACATTTAGTTGTTTATTTTTATATACGTAGATATGGATTATCTATTACATGTTTTGGACGGAATCATTTGTATGTTTTGTGTTTTGGTGATGGATAAAAGGAAATGAGAGGGGGATAGAAAGATTATTTGCAATTCTGTAATGAGTGACGTATTGTGTTAGTACGAGAGCTATAAGTACGAGTATAGTTTAAGATATTGTGTGTGGTGAGTGACTAGAATTCGCTCAGAACGACGCTCTCCACTTTAACGCTTTATTGAAAACGAGCAGTGTGTGCGGGTGTCGTGTGGAGAGTACTGACGACTTCAAGTGTGAGAGTAATTTTGAAGAAGTGCAATTTTCTGGACATACACAGATCCGCTGTAATGGGGGTTGGATAGGCGCTGAGTTGTAATTTAAATAATTGTTGCATGTGACAATAGATTTTTTTTAACAGTTGTCACCACCAATTCACAGTCAGAGCCTATTCAAGGAGGGGGTGTAAGTAAGCCTCAAAAAGTTCCACTCTCTAGCTAATTACGCAGATGAGTCACGACGCAATGCTTGAAAGTGAGGAGGATTAATTCAGCAGGATACAGAAGATGAAAGAGAATTCCACAAGAAGAGGACTTGGGCGGGAACGGAGGAAGCACGCCACAGCGAACTAGCCAATGGAGTCTACCAAATATCAACACAAATAATCAACACACGTACAGCACTCCTTGTGCTACGAGGGCGTCGTAAGGTGGTGGTACGCAAAAATAAATAAATGTTCCCATCGACACTTGCCCGCTGGGGTGCTATATCCGAATAGAGATGCCTAGACAGAACAGTTTATAAGTTTCTTTGCCTTTTGACTCGACCCTATCACAAAAGCGGGTGGAAGCCTTAGAGCCCCCTCCCTCTTAAGAGTATGAGAACATACTAACATACAAGGGCGGATGAGACTTGTATATGCTGAGTAGCAACTGAGAATAGAGTTATAAAAAAGTCTCGAGCTCCTTATACAGACTCTCCAGTTTACTTTGATGCCGCCTAGCCTCTTAATGGATTTCTCTAGACCAACTAATATTTTGTTTACTGTTAAAGAGCAAGGTAATGTATTATATGTGTCTACAGGAGAGACGAGAGAACCGTCGAAAGATATAGGGAAAAGTTAGAATAACGATTTTAAGAAGCATTAGAGAAGATTATTCAAGAAGTTTTGTGGTTTTTTTGAAAAGATTGAACTATTAACACAAGGTTGCAGACTGACTACCAATCCGCGAAATCTTCTAAGAATCTTAGATAAATAAATATTGGAAAGATTAAGAGAGAGGAAATCAATTCTATTTTGAATGTTATTAATAGGATGTGCAAACTTGAACATAAGAAATGAGTTTTGAAGGAGAAGATGAAAAGGGTTACAGTCATCGGTATTCCCAGTGAGCTGGGATTTAGAGTATAGGATGGTGCCGAGACAACAGACTCGAGGTAATCCGAGTGGCAAGTAGAGTAGGCAGATAAGACAGATACCTGAGGGAAGGCATCCATCTACTGTGGCGCCGGTCGGTAAAGAATGAAATAAGAGATTAGGTCCGCCCCCATCCACACCAACACGGCGAGGACGAGTTGGTTTTAGAGATTTGACGAGACAGCTCTAGCATACCCGTCACATTCTTGAGAAGTCAAGAGGTAGTAACGGCGAGGAGAAGCTTCAAAAGGACGGGGCACGGTGGTGGAGAGCGCAGCTGTAAGCGCGCGGTGGCTCTATAGCTACAAGGTCAAATGCTTTCGCGATATGTCCCGAAGCGTCCACTTACGCAAGCTCGTCCGTAGTTCCTGAATGGCCGAAAACCATAAACCTACGTTAACAAAACGGACAAGTATGGGTCGCCAGAAGTAACCTTCGATTGCGCGCTACCGCAACAGCCTTCCCTGGATTCTTATTCCTCTAAAGAAGTAGGTTATTGTAGTTATTTCTCAGATCATATAATAAAAGAAGTGTAAAGTTGAGAAGGGTTCGTCAATCACGCATCATTATGATAGGATAGTATACAATGAGTGCTATAAGCGCGTATATGTTGAGGATCGAGCAGGCCTATCCTTTTTCTGACAATATGTATGGATCATGTGCGAGATTTCCTTAACACTTGAGGGAAGTGTCTAGTATTGAACATAAGTAAGTATAGTTGTAACAGGAGAGGCGTACGCGGGATATGTAAGCACGGCAGCACATCTCCTCAAAACTACGGGAAGGAATGCACTGGGCACACCGTCTTCCTATCCTTCATAAGTTTCAGGGGCTCTATGCAACCCGATCAAATGTAATACACAGGTAAGACACTGACACCTGGAGGGGGAAGGAAAAGGAGGAGGAAAGATTGGACAATGCTAAAGAATCGTCTAGGGTTGTTAGTGGAAAATAGGAGAGCCGAAAGAGAATGGCCCTTTTCCAGTTGGAGTAATATTATTACAATCAGTACATTGCGAAGATAAGGGAGATTTTGTTACTGAGGTTGCTTAGAGATGTTTTTGGCAAGAGGCAATAAGATTGTTCAGTAGGAGAATCCAGGACAGTTAAGCCTTTCGTTTGATAATGTCCGTCCTTTTGCCTCGTCGAAGAGTATCACCTGCTAAACGATTTCTAATATTGCTTGAATGAATTTTGTCGAGAGTTTGATTGGAATCGAGAATTTTTCCAACCCCCGATTACGCATGTCTACTAGCCTGAATGGCCATATATACAAGCAAGTATTGACATGGATGATGGAGAGAAAAGATTTATTGAAGAAGGGAATGAACTTGCTAGTCATCAGCGTTACTAGCTTCCTTCCGTTATCTTTTTAAATTACTAATTTATCATCCATTCATTATTCCTACAACTTGAGGATTAGCTAATGTTGCTTATCATCTGCAAACTCTTTGTAAACTTAGCATTTTAAGTTCCATCTCCCCTGGTCTAATAATATTATTATACATTATACTTATGTATATACGATCATAAAAAGTTATATTAAAGTTATAATAAATTTGGTTATTACTGGATTAGGATTAGGTTAAGATTAGACCTATTCAGCATGTACTTATCTATTCATATTCCATTAACTATACTTATACATATTCATAAAAAGACTAAATCTATATTATATATTAAAATATAAGATTTTTATTATAATATTAAATCTTTTAATTCATTACTAAATGTTTATATATTCTTATTATTTAATTATATATATATTATATATTATTTATATATTATAAATATATAATTTAAATATATTATAATTATAAACTATATGATTAATTTGTTCAATATAATTATAAGTATAATGATAATTATATTAAATTATAATTATAAATTATTATTATTATTATTATTATTATTTTATTATTATTTATTATTATTAATATTACTTATTATATTTGATTGATATATTGATTATGTGTGTTGAGTATTGATGTGTATATTATTATTAATTATTAATAATTATATAATTATATATTATATTAATTATAAATTATAATTATAATAATAATTATTAAATTATAATTATATTATAAATTAATATTAATTACTAATATATCATTATTCTATCTTCATATTTATTATAAATTATTAATTATAATTAATACTTATCATGATATTTTTTAATTAATAATTAGACAAAATTATTTTTTAGAATTATAATTAATTTTAATTTATATTATTATTTATTATTATTTATTATTATTATTATTATTATTTATTATTATATATTATCTAATTATTATTCAATTAATTATTATATAACATTTTCATAATAAGATCCCATTATTATATCTCTCCTTCTACTTGACATTGTAGTGTATATAGGTTGATTAATTAATTGTTGCGACTTCAAGGAATAAAATCATTAGATTCGTCTTTAAATAATGGTTCCGCGAGCGCGCTCTGCACAACCCCATTCCAACCATCGTAGTTCGATCAGCCTTTAATATAGTATTATTTGTATAGTATAAAGCTAATCCTAACTCGAGGTCGGTGTCTGATGGGATTAATTATATAGTAGTAACGGCAGCAATATCACGTATACTATATACATAAAATAAATACATAAACTATGGACAAAATATTTATAAATTAATCTTATAGCATATATTATTTTATCTTATATAACGTGATTATATGATATTATATACTAAATAATTATTAGGTATAGAATATTAAACATAGCTGATTTATATACCTAGAATATAATAATGATATTTAATTCTTTAATAATTACATATAATGTATAGATAGAGGATGAGAGATGGAATTGAATAGAGGAGCAATGAAGAAAGAGAGGAGGAATATGTTTGATTATACAATATATGTTAAATTTACTCATTCAATAGTATTCGTCATCAGATCTCGTCATTTGGCATCGATACAATTACTACTCTGATACGTCCATCGTCATCCGGAACAATAACTTCATTTAATCTTGTACCATCACTAATAATATTTATACTATATATATATATTATATATATATAATAATATCATATATATATATTAGTATATAATTAGATATATATAATAATATATATTTAACCACACACTATATATATATATATCCATATATAACCTATATATATATATATATTAATATATATATATTACTAATAACGATATATAATATATAAACTAAAATAAAAAAATTTAATTAACAAACAAAATATATACATGGCCTTCAGGTAATATTTAGTTTTCTGTATATTCTAAATAAATTTTCATTTACAAAAGTATTTTTGAAATCCCTTTGTCAGAAGATACAGTATGTATTTTATGTGATTTACACCTCTGCTTAAAAAACTGTAAAAATGTTTCTAAACATATGCTCGTAATCTTTGCTAATTGGCAACTTTGACCTGTGGCACTGTATCTACAATAAAAATCAGAAAAATGAACCAGCATTTAAAACACTGATCTGTGGGTGAATTAAAGTCTTTTCCCGTAGTTTTTTATGGCATAATATTTGATGAATTTTCCCGGGGGGTACACATTATTTACCACAATCGGTGCTGGCATTAAGGGAAATTTTGATGTAACTATTTATGCAATATTATTAGTCGGGGTTGGAAATAATAATGAATAATAATTAAATATATAATATAATAATTGCCACATAATAATATAATATAAATTATTCTAATAATATAATAATTAAATAATATAATATTAATAAAATATTAGAAAAATATAATAACATTTATATATATATCATATATATATATAATTATATTTATCCTATATATTAGTACTTACTAAATATAGGTAATGTACATATAACTGGACACATTCATACACTATATATATTATACCAATAATTATAATATATAACATATATTTATACCTAATATAATATTTAATAGATAATATAAAAAAATAGTAGATATTAGTAATTAAGACATAATTACTCACTATGAGCAAATATTGAACAATTCTACAAATCTAATTAATAAATTTTATTATTATATATAAAGGGCCTATATAATTATTCTATTAATTACTTGGAATATTGGCTCAATGGCAAAAATAGGTTTAATGAGCCGATTCCCACACAATAGTTTTAGATTACCTATTTCAATCGTAAGCTCATGCATTAAATAAATTTCTCAGACTCTTTCGATTATAGTATACAAAGATCTATCATCGATGACCGAATCTATAATTACTATTCGATCCCATAATATTATATTATATAGGTACTATATATATTCTCATATAGTCAATAACACCATAAGGATTAGTAGTATATACCTATACCACTATACTTATATATTTATTTAGCTGCCTACATTACTATTATATATATATATATATACTATATTTATTAATTATATATAAAATAGAGGCTATAGAAAGCTTATTACATGGAAAGTACTTCATCAAAAGTAATACATAGGCCTGGAAAGAAAATATCCCTATATAAGGTGGATCTATATATACTCTAATATAAAATATAATAGGTACCTCTGTGGCTCGTAGGGCCTCAACCCGTTTACATGATAGTAAGAAGATTATAGCACAATATCAGTAATTAATAATATTATACCTGTAGATCATAACATAATACTTACTAATACGATACTAGAGGGCACGTATATATGAATACCATATTGTAGTCGTAGTATATAATTGATAGTCTATGAGGGATATTATAAGTATATTTAGTGAGAGATATGGCTAGTATAATATCACTACTCACCTACCTTATTGTATGTATTAGAATTATGAATGACTTAATAAAGAGAACGTACAAGTGACTTTGTTTTCTAAGTCAATTCTCAGATATATTCACAGAATGATATTTATTCTTGTTGCAATGTGAGTACTGTATGCTAGAGCAAGTAATTTGATGCACAGAAAAGAACTCCGTAGGTGGTTCTAAAAGAAGCAGACTTCGATTTCATTATCTCATGGCTTTTCTTCTCATACAATTATAGTTATGGAATATCACTCTTTACGTAAGATATTAATATAAGCGTAAGTATAAGGGCGGAATAATCGGGATTATTTTTAAGGCACCACTACGTTATTCGTCGGGTAATATTAGTGGGGAGTCGATACCTTCATAACAAAATTGTTTGTGTGTGTGTGTCTTTCTAGATGACAGTGGTCTTATTATCTATAATTATACTAATGACTCATTAATTGTATTTACATGCTGACTTTTCTATTACTCACAATGAACTGACACGCTATTGCTGTATATAGTAGACTTTTAAAATAATCATATTATTTAAATTGTGTTAGCTAAATGAAATTGGACGTGAAGTTAAATATATTTCTTGTGTGGCAGTTAGAATCATGCTTAAATTTTTTTAGCAATGGAGGTTTTGCATATATAAATGTTACTTTGTATATTATGCGAGATAGATTTTGAATTTAATCAGATTTTAGAGAATTGCATAGTTTTAAGATTTTTTTTTTTACATAGAATTGAAAACTTCACTTCTGGTCTTGGGTTGTATTGGTTTGTATTATTATTTTAATTATTACAATGAAATAGTGCTTGATGATTAATTTGTAAGGATTACCACATTTAGCGTAGAACATACAGTAAGAGAAAATTGTCTGACTTCATTTCTTTTCTAATAATATTAGTCTAATTTTTTCTATTGGGTATATTTTTTTTCTAACAATAACATTGGTCTAACATTTTACTATTGGGTCTAATCTAAGTATTTCTAAGTTCTAACCCAGTTAATCTTAATTTTTTAGCCGACAAAGTTCTCAGAAGGAGTTTTTATGTTGAATGCCGAGGAAAATTTTATTATCGACTCGAAAATTCAAAAATATTTCACGAATGGAACTCCGAGGAGACTGAAAGCTTTTATGCTTCGTACAGACATTTTTAAACAGTAAGTATTATTTTTTTATTATTTGGATGCTTTTGTCTTCACAATTTCACAATACTTAATTCAAATATTCATACCTGTTTTTATTATTTTGGAGAATCAATTTAATTATGAATATTGTCCACTATATTTTATTATTATATATCTATAATTGAGCATTTTAGTATTAATTAGCTTTTTTTGAGACTATACTACTCTTTATTGATTAGCGTTGTATTTTTGATCGTACTATTTATTATTATGATATATGACTTATTATTGATCGTTATCATTTGAGGATTCACGAGATATTTCAGTGCTAAAGATTTTATTATTTATAATACGCTATATTTATTGTGTAATGCTTTTTGATATATCGCTTTGATTGTGTAAATCGCTTTATATTGATCTGCTATTTATTGATCGTTTTTAATGAATGACTCTTTTATGATAGATAATATCGGTGTTTTTGAACTAGTACTTTATTTTGATCTATATATTTTTGAATTTATATTTATATATTGAATCATATATTATATTTTAGATATGTTATTTGATATAATTTTTGTATACGCTATATATATATCTATTGTGCTATTTGATAACAAATTTTTGATATCGTATTATTTTGTATTCTGACGTTTTTGATTGTTTATTTTATAGATACGTATTTTATTAGATTATATTAGCATTTTTTATTATAGCATTTCATTTTCTTTTATATTAGAATACGTAGCTTTTATGCTCGATTATTTATAACGCTTTTACTATTGTAGAAATTATCAGTGTTATATTTATGAGATTACCTACTATATTTATGTAATCGCTTTTATTGAATCGTTTTTATGATCGCTATTTGGATCGTTATATATCTTTTGATGCTTATTTAATGAATCTGTTTCATTATATGATATTTAGTTATTTTTGTAATCATAGCTCTTGATATCGTTTTTTGATAGCGTTTTAAGAAATATTTACATATATATCTTAAAGTCGTAAGATGGACATTTTATTTATTTTAGTCGTATATTTTCGATTTGATTGCTTTTTGAATCGTCTTTATATTAATGAATTTACGTTATTTCATTTGATTTATGATTTATTTGAATATGACTTTATTATGGTATCATGACGCTTTTATTTGATAACTTTATATTTTGAGAATATAGCTTTTGTATCTAGGTATTTGATTAAGTTTATTTGATCAGTTTTTTAGATTCGTGTGATTTTGATCGGTATATTAATTTATTATCGGACTTATTTAATCGTATTTTTTATATGACGTCTTTTTTGTAATCGTACTTATTTATAATTATGACTATTTTTTTGTATCGTACTTTGATTCTTTTTAGATCACTGATTTATTTGATATCGTTTTTATTTGAATTACTGTTATATATTTATTGATTTGTTTTTTGTAGATAGTAGTATCTTTTTTAGTGAATCTAGTGCTTTTATTGAAGCGACTTCACTTATATATGATTATACGCTATTAATTTATGAATCGCTTTTCAAATTAGCTTATTTTGATACTCACGTTATTTTTGGATGCGTTTTTGTATTAGTTATTATTGTTCTGTCATTTTATAATGGTCGTTATCTTTAATCTGATATATTTATATGAATCGAGTTATTTATGATGATATTTTGTGAACGTACTCCTTTGATCGTTTTTATGATAGGCTATTTTAATTGCTACTATATACTATTTTGATTCGATTTTTGTATACGCTTATTTTGTGAGATGAGATTTTGCTATTTTATGATTAGTATTTTGGTCGTTATCTTTGATACGTGCATTTTTGGTATCCGTTTACTTTGTCGCATATTATGATGTATGATTTTAATCGTTATTCGATCGTTTTTTATGATCTCACCTGCTTTTTTTTAGAATTCTGCATATATTATTTGAATAAGCTAATAGTAAATTTATGGAGATAGTTTAAGTTTTTCTTGATAACTGCATTTTTAATACACCTTTAGTGTTTATATATTTTATGGAGATCGGGTTTTTATGGAGAAAAAAGTGCTCTTACAATGGATATCTAGGCTATTTTTTATATAGTAGTATTTGGATATTTATTAGTAATGGGCTTTGGATCGATCTAATATTTGAGAGATATATAGGGATTACGGCTTATATTGTTAATTTTATTAGGTATCGGCTTTTATTTATGGGGAAAACATTGTATTTAGTCATAATGATTATTTTTGTATATTACGTGGGTAATATATATATATTTGAATATCGCCTTTACTCATGATCGCTATTCTTTTGATTCCTATATTTACTTTGATGCTTTGTTTTTCGAGTGGTCCATCTCATAAGTAACAGATTATACGTTGAGTGAGCATGCGACTGTTTTTAACTCTAACAGGGGACAAAGTATCTTCTTTGCTTGGGATTCGTCACGTTGGATTATCTATGAAGCATAGTTTATGTTATGGTACTAGCTTACGGCTCTTTTGATTACCTGATAGAGGGTTATTTTTATGGTATACGCACGGTTTCTTTTGAGTTCTTGAATGAATAGTGAGTATTTTATTTATGATCGATCTTTAATTTAGATGTATATTTTCATAAAGGTATTCTTAAACCTGGATTTTATATGAATCATATATTTTGTTGAGCTTGGCGTATACTCACAGTTTATATATATTTATTTATATACATTTATTTGAAATCGCTCCTTGAGCTTTCTAATGATTGACTTTTTGATTTTTTTGTAAGTTGCTTTTATATTGAGATAATTGTTTTCCTATCGATAATATTTATTATGATCGTTGTTATATATATTATTTGTATATCGCTTTATTATTGATTACGAGAGTATTATTCTATTATGATATGCATATAATTTTATTTGTAATGCCTTTTGATATGACCCCGGGGGAAGTTCATCTTTCACGTCTTTATTTAAAGTATAGATAATGGACATAATATATTAGACTGATTGATACGTTTTTTGCGTATATCACATTATTTGAATCGCTTTTTGATTCGTTTATTTGTGTATTACTGAGCTTTTATTCGTTCTTTGATCGCCTTTTTGATCGCTTTTTTGATCGCTTTTATCGCTTTTTAGTGAGAAATCCTTTTTTTGATAGTATACTTTTTGTATCTTTTATGTGAGATACATACATTTTGATAATTTTTGTATTAGAGAGTTTTTTCTCTATTTATATACAAGAGATTTAATTTTAATATAGTTACAATGGCTAAGCAATTTCTTTACATGAAAATAAAAAAATGGAGATATAATATAACTAACTAAATTTTTCTTCTTATGACTATTTATTTATTGATGTCTGAAATTTGCAAAGATATATCGAACTAAGTGGAAATTTTTATTGGATTTATCAGTGTGTGTGTGTGAAGCACAAATTTTGATATAGTCTCATTATAATTTGGTATATCGTGGTATAGAATGGGGGATGTGTTGTCGTATTAAGAAAGGTATCACGGAGTAGTTAAGCTGACTTTATATTACTTTTTAGTATGTTTTGGACGTGGGTTGTACGTTTGGATCGCCGTCGCTTGCTTTCATGTCGGTAGTTAGACGACATTTGCAGTTATTGTAATGTGGCTTTTGATATGGTCTAGGATATTTAATTTGTCGATATTATTATTTGGGGAACCCCTTTAAGGTATCGTTATAGTCTTTGATCTTGGCACTATTTATATCAATAAATTGATATATTCTAGACTAGATTTCTGTCCCAATTCTTGAGAGGTTAGCAATTGCTATATGTAGCCTTTTTGGATCGCTTTTGATAGTAGCTTTTTGGGTAATAAGTGCTTATTAAGGAAGTTAGGGCTTTCATTTTAATTTACACACACGCGTCTTTTATATATCGATAAATCATTATTTTTTAGGATATGCTAGAAGACCAGTTTAAACTGATTATCTATCTGGAATATCGAGTGCAGTGTTTGGAATGATAATCGGGCATTCAATTCGTATTCTGGGTATTTCTGGCATCTCGTCTCTCTGGTGAGATTATGGTGAATTATTTGTTAGTGGATCGCTTTTATTTGTGTGGAGGGATAAGTGGCTTTTTTGATACATAAAATAATTTAGGAGATCTCACGATGTTATTGTATAGTTATTCTCTACTGTGGAGGACTTTATCATTGAATTTTTTAGGATAATGATATAACGGCATAATAATTGAATTTTATTTCTCTTTTGGAAAGTCTCGCCTGTAAATATTATGTACTAGAAAAAATTTTACACACACAAAAAGATTATTTTTGACATTTTCAATTATAGGAATTCGAGGATTTTTATTATATGGGAAGTATACTTTATATATAGGGGCATAATAATCGGGTTCTATTTTTTTTCTAGGTATTCTTGGACTCATCTATTTTAGGATCTTAAAATGCTTTAATTATGTTGTATAATCGCCTGAAATCTTTGAGGTCACAATATAGTATTCTATAGATCATCAGGACGAAGGATCTCTCTTAATCTCGACGTCAGACATTTCTATATCGCACCCTTCAATATTTAGAATTACAGTTCTTTATATTTCTTTGAGAGTTTGGTGTTGATGAGAACCTTTCTATTTACTGATCGTTTATATTTTGACAGACTGCGCCTTATGGTCGGTTAGTGTTTTCTTCGATATCGGCTAGACATTATCTATGTGAGCTTCTGGGCTTTTTTGAGTCGTATTGAAGTGATTGAAAGTATGGTAGATTGTGTTAGCAGGCTATATTGGGGGATAGCTTCCTTATTACTTTTGAATTCTTTCCGGGACATTAGGTTCCTGATGAGATTCTTTATGTTTGATGCTCTTCAAATGTGAGTGTTATTATCTTGAGGGTTACGTTTTATTTTTGATCAATATATTTTTAATACGTTTTATTGATATCAGTCTATATTTTGATTATGCTTTTTTAGTAATCAGCTTTATTGTCATTCTATGAGCTTTATTATTTGTTATGATTATATTGTAAATATCAGTATCTTTTGTGTAACGATTTATAGTATCTACTATATTGATCTGCTATTTTTGAGCTTCTCGATATTATATTGATTGATACGCTATTTGATGCGCTTTTTATGAGTAATTATGAGCTTTTTCTTGATTATCGTTTTTGTCTACTTATTTTGCTCGCTTTTTGTGCTTTTTTGAATACGTTTTTAACTATGTTATGAGATAATGTCAATTATATTTTGCTAGCAACACAAAGATATATATTTGGATCGGTGTAAGATAAAGTATAATCCATGTCATATATGCTTGAAGTCTTGAATCTACTGAGTGTTATGTTGAACTCGAGAAAAGTTTGAGTGCTCATTCTTATCGCGCTTTCTTATTGAGATTAGATCTGATTTCTATGAACAACTTTTTAGAAGATCACTTACTCTCGGTTAGCTCGGCAGTCAGGCGCACTTGGATCTTCACCTTTTAGGTTTTCCTATAGACATGTTCTTCCCGAGCGGTATCATATTATGAATTACTCTATTGTACTTACGAACAAATTGTAAATTCAATTATATCTGATATAATGGAATAGTAAATATTTTTGAGCTGGGAAGATAAAGAGGAGCTATTTTGTCCTAATCAGTTCTCCTTATATGGTAATCGGGTAGATTATTATTGGAGATTCGTTTTTATAATGAAATCTCAGGTTATTTTTAGACACGGCTCTTTGATCGGTTTCTTATTGGATCTGGGTATTTATTTGATTGCTTTTGATAGCTTTTGGATCGGTTTTATTTTATTGATATTATCTATTTGATCTGAGATTTACTTTGAAATACATTCACTTTGTAAATATTACTGTTATTTTTTGATCGCTTTTTGATTATCTTATTTATTGAGAGATATGGCTTATTATTTGTAATGCGACTATTTATTATGATATCGATTTTATTATTTGATCATTTTTTTGATCGTTATTTATGAATTAGTTACTTTTGAAATCTCAGCTTATTTATATTGTAAACGTATTCTATTGTATGATTACTAATTTATTATTATGTATCTGTTTCACTTGATATTATTTATTGATAGTTTTTTTGAGCCTCGCGCATCTTCTTTCTTCGTGAAGACGGTTTTATTTAAGGCCATTGTTTTTTACTTGGATCGCTTTTATGAAAAGCATTATTGATCGTTTACTATCGTCCAGCTCTTTGGAATATATATTATATTATATTTTTGATTGAGAGTATCGTTTCCCAACCTTCTAAATAGAGATATACAAAAATTTATTTATTTGATATATACGTATCTCACATTTATGATCGCATCTTTATTATTTATGTGAGATCCCATTTTATCTCGCATTCCTTTTTTTTGATGCTGACTTGTCTTGTATGATTGACTCGTTTTGTAGATAGTACAATCTGTGTCATGAATGACGTATTGATTAGCTTCTCTGATTGCTTTTTGGTTTCGAGTGCCAATATTATTCATTGTAATTACGGATTTTTGGGGAGAATTAATGATTTTTTTTTTTCGTTTTATATAGGCTTTTTGTTTTTAGGTGGGGTCTCCGTAGCACGCCGGACGGTAGGGACTACGTGTAGGCTGGGGTGGGAACTGTCCGGCTTCTCCCTTGGACGATCTTTGTCGGTGTTTTTTCGACTCCGCCCCGTTTATGTTTCGCGAGAGAGATCCTCTCTGTTAGTATCGAGTCCTTTTGTTGTCAGCTTCTTTGTTGATCGCTTTTTATCCGGCGGATGTGTATTTTTCGTGTAGTTTCTAATTTTTTTATAATGGTGTGTCTTCTTTTTATAATGACATTCTTGCACAATTGTTTGCGTATTTATTGTTGAATATTCGGAGTAGGAACGTATGTTTTCGTATTTTTGTGCCGAAAAGCAGGGAATACTTATGTTATCTCGATTTATATTGCAGCTATTATTTATTGTATTCTTTGTTAATAAATGCTGTTATTCGGTTTTTTTTTGATAGCTTTTTTTTATTGTTAAATCCCGCAGGTATAATATGTCTTGGGCTGATTAATCGGATGAATATTGTATTTTTGTGGTTTATGCTGTTTGGAAATTCCTCTTTGGGTCGCTCTGTTTTTATTCGAGCTAATTCTTTTGAATCGGTGCCCTGGTTCGGATGATCAGGATGGTGGTAGGCAAAGATGCCGACTAAGGGTATTTATAATCTCATTTTAATCGTTTTTTTTGAACCAACAATTTGCAGGCGACACCTGTTTCCGGGTCAGTTAGGGCAGTTCCTCATCTGTCTTTTGGAATTTATATACCTCTGCTTTATGATCAGTTTCATTTTTTGATTGCTTTATTTGATATATCTTTATTTAGAATTCACTTTTTGAGAAACTCACGTTATTATTGGATATCTACTTTATTATTGGATATCTAATTATTTAAATTAATACAATATTTTGATTGTTTATTTTTTAGATCATTTTTGTCGCTTATTTTGAGATATCGTTTTTTTGATTATATAATGCTAAATTTTATTGATTCTTATTATTTTACGAATCGTTTATATATTTTTATTTAATTGATTTATATGATGCTACATATCTACTCAGGTCCAAAGGGCTTCAGATATAAATATTCTTTTTTGCTTCTGGGAAGGGTTAACTGAATTGGTAGCTTTATGATTCGCTTTTTATGTGATATCGGCTTTTTGTATCGCTTTTTGATAGTTTTATTAGTATTGTCGTATTTTATCTGATATCTTTGATACCCTTCTCAACACTCGCTCTATTTGATCTAGTTTATTTTGTAATAGCTTATTTTTAGATATCTAGACATATTTATGGATCTGATTTTTTGATCCGAGTTTTTGAATCGTATTAATTTTTGATCGTCATTTTATATTGTATTCTTTTTATATTGATCGCTATTTTATTATGTGATTGCTTTTATATGTATTCTATGCTTTGTTTGATGCTGTGTGTTTGATTGACAGACTTATTTTGATCTCGTGCTCTTTTATTGAAACTGCTTAATCTTTTGTAAATCTGTATTATTTTGATACACTCTTAGATTCGTCAATTTCTAATGATTTTTGCTTTTTTTGAAATGCTATTTCAATTGAGATTATCGTGTGTTTTTGATCGTTCTTTGATCGGTTTTTGATCGACTCTATTGATTCGCTTTTTTGGTTTCGCTTTTTTGAATAGAAGTATATTTTGTAGAATCGCTTTAAGTCTAATGATTCTCTTGATGCTTTTGATCGTTTATTTGTGACTAGGTATACTTCGTACTCGAGTTTCAATTATGTATCTGTGTCCTAGTTTTGTTTTTCAGATGCTTTTTGATTGGGAGCGAACTATTCGTTGGGTGCATTCACGCTTAATTGTATGATCGTCTTTTTTGATGGTTTCTTTGAGTGACATTTTTTTGCAATCACACATCATTTGATCTGTTTTTGATTCTGTTTTTGATTGCTTTTTGATCGCTTTTTGATCGCTTTTTGATCGATATTTGAATGAGATATTCTATTGTTTTTTGTGATAGAGTTCTTCTTCTGTATGATAGGGCTGTGGAAGAACCTTATAACATATTTTTGTTACGGACTTCTCGGATATTCTTTTTTGTGTATTTAGTCTCGAATTCCGAAAAGAGCGACTATCGAAGCAAAATCACGTTTTCTAAACCATATATTGTGTATCTGCTCTTTCTTCTCTTCGCTTTTCTTTTTGGATAGGGTTTTTTGATCTCGTTCTCTTCTGGGTGCTCGGGTGACTTTTTCTGAATCCATCTCTTCATTCTCGTTCTCTTTCCTTTGATTCGCTCTTTCTGATTCGTCTTGTACTCTGTTCGTTTCTCTTGGTATTCGCTTCTCTTGATAGTTCTTCTTGATTCGTCCTCTTCTTCTTCTGTTCTCTGCCTCTCTCTTTGATTAGTTTCGTCAATTCCGTCTGTTCTGGATCTGTTTCTCTCTCTCTAACTTATGTGTGTATTCCTATAAGCTTATCTTGATACTGCCCCACTTTAGCAATGTAATCAAGTATTTTTTATTGAATTCAGCTTTGATTCGGCAGTTTTTGATCGTCTAGTTTTTGTAAAATACTCGGCAACCTATTTAGTCCTTAAGGGTTTCTTTTCATCCCTTACCTTGATCCTGAGTCTTTTTTTCATTGTACGAGTATCCATAAAAGTTTTTAAATCGCCTTTTCCTGATATTTGGATGATCTCAACTTCTACCATTAATTATGTGGCCATTTTTACGTTGGATATTAAATTCGATATATCAAAATGTGATATCTAACTCTGAGTGTTCTGTTTTATTATTAATAATTGATCCACCTTTTTTAGTTAGTGGAAACCGATTTATTTAGTGTGAGCAAGATAATATGCTTTTGTATGTAAGAAAAATGTTCTGTAGTAAATATTGCGATATTTCTTAATTATTTGAATATTCGAGTCGCCTCTTTGCGCGATGTGAATTTTTGAGCCCTAGTAAAAGGATATCGATATGCGATTATTTATTCGTATATTTGGAGGTATCCGGGGCTGTTTTGGGATCGGTGTTATCTTTTGATACTAGGCTTAATACTTCTCTATGGTTAGGGCTTTTTTAGTAATCGACTATTTTATTCTTTGAATAATTCATAGCATTATTTGATCGTTTTATTGAATAATCGCTTTTTTTGCGTTTTTGAATTCGAGCTTTTATTGAATATACTCTACACTCTTTTTTTTAGATCGTTTTTATTATTGTATTAGTATTTTTAGAAATATCGCTTTATATTAGGATTCGTTTTTGAGTAGTTATTATGATCGCTTTTATGAATAGCTCTTTATACTAATATCATAACGTTTATTTGAACACTCTTAGATCGTTTTTATAATCGGTCAATTATTTTTTAGATATCGCTTAGTTTTGATTGCTATCTTTTAGATTTCAGAGCTTTTTGATAGCCCCTTTTTGATCCGAGGATTAGGTGTATCGCACATTGGTTAACTAGACATACTCTATACTTGATAAGGTTTATTATCATGGTGAGTCTGAGACATACTATTTTTTGGGGAAATAGTGGTCTCTTATATTATGAATTTCAGTTTATTGATATTTAGATCGTCAGGGAAATATATTTTAATGTTTCGAATATTTATTGGGAACGGTAAATATCTTGAAAATTACATAATATTAAATTATTAGAGGAGTTATTTCAGGGTATTTTATGTATGGGGATTTTTGGTTTTTTTTTTTAGAGTGCAGAAATTTTTTGAGTGGATCGGCCACTTTTTGGAATATTTCAGTTTTCTGCATGTGATCGGCTTTTCTTTTGATCGCTTCTTTTTATTTCAGTAATGCAGGTCTTTGTTTGATGGCGCTTTTTGAATCTCTATTTTTGAATCGCTTTTTTATCAGTATTTGAAGTCGCTTTTTGATTCGTTTTTAATACTTGAGACACTTTTTTGTTCGTATTTTGATTAAAAATTATCTATAATGAATGTAAAAGCACCATTACGTTGGAATTCTGTGGATCCTCTAGCTAATGGATTTGATCCTTTTCGAAATCCTTTTGTAAGTTGAGCATGCATTTTTTTTATATTATATTCAGCTTTTTATATATATATTTATTCAGAATTTTGATGGATATTATTTTTATTATGATTCTTATATTATTGATATAGTTCTATTCTCGATATCGTTATTTTTGAGATCGTTTATTGATCGTGCTTTTTATGATCGTCATTTATGATCGCTATATTATTTATGGATGCGCTTTTATGACCGCTATTTTTGCAATAGTGTTTTATGTATGTTCAGCTTATTGTTTGATCGTTCTTTGTAATCTGATCATTTATAGATCTGAGATTATTTGATCGCTTTTTTTGGGTCGTTTTTTTTTTTTTATATTTTTTGATTACGTATATATTATTTGACGCTTTTTGTATTTACTTTTGATTACTGCTATTATTTTGATCGAGGCCTTTGTTAGTTATTTGATTATGATTATCGCTTTTTGATCGTTCTTGATGAAATATCAGTCTGCGGTCTCGTTTAAGTGTGGACATTGTCTCGCTATATATTTTTAGGAATACGGACTATTATATTGATATGTTTTTATGTATGTTTTTTTATTGTTTTTTTGATCACTTTTATTGACATATAACTCGCTTTTATATCGCTTTTTGATCGTTTTTGTTATCGATTTTGACACTTTATTAACCCTTTCCAGAGAATAAAGCATTGGGTTCCCTCACGTTGATTAAAGTTCTGGACTAGTATTTTTTGATCGTTTTTTTAGATCTAATTATTTTTATTAGATGCACTCATATATCTATCATTTTATTGTAATCGTCATTATTTGATTCATCATTTATTTGATCGCTTTTTGTATCGCTTTTTATGAATAGTTATTTATGTATATCAATTTCTTTAATCTTAATAGAGCGAATAAGCTCGCTTAACATTTGCATTCGCTTTTGAACGGTCGAGTACGTGTTACAATAGCACAACCGGAGGATTTAGTTGGAAATTCGTCTGTTTAAGTTTGATGCTGTTTCTTTATGATTTGAGTGTTTCGTGTTCTTCTCAGGCTTCTTTTGATAGGAGCACTTTTGATATTCTCGGAGAATATTTTGTGGAATGTACCTTTAGTTCTTGTATCGGGATTTGTTTTGGAAAACACAAAATTAAATTATTAACTTCCAATGACAAATCTCTATTTCAGATAACTTTCAAACTAATGTTTTTTGATAGGCTTTATAATGGAATATCGCTCTTTCTTGGATTCTCACTCGTTTTTTTGTTTGGGATTATTTCATGAATCGCTTCTTTGATCGTTTGATCTGGTTTTTTTCTGAATCGGTTGTTGTGAGGGTGTTGCAGAATTTTTTTTTGTACTTGATTCCTTTGATCGTCTTTGGGTTATGATCACGTTTTTTGATCACGTGCTATATTATTGAGATAGCACTTATTTTGATCTGTCTTTATTTGGGAACTCGTTCGCTTTTTTGATTCGCTGTTTGTTGTGCTATCGCTTCTCTTTCTGAGGTTTGATGTTCTAGTATTTTTTGCGTCACTTTGATACCTTTTTGTATCGCTTTTTGTGTATCCTCACAGTCTTTTCTTTTTTGGGGTTCTACTTTGAGAGACTTAGCTTCTTTTTGCCGTTTTTGGCTGTATTTTTGGTCTTATATTTTTGTTATATTTCATATAAAGATATCACTCATACTCGTGCATTTCCTTGTTTCGATGAGCCTTATGTTTTAGAATTCGTTTTGATCTGTACCTTTTATTTTTTCAGCGATCGCTTTCTCTTTGTATACGCTTCTTATGGTATCTCTCATTGTACGTTTTAATTGATACAACTTGCTCTTATAAATTGATTCAATTCTTTTTTGATTTCGCTTGGAACTAAGAAACTTATATAGATACGGGCTTTCCTTTTGGATATACCTTCTTTATGTCTCAGTTTTTTTAGGAAAGCTTCTTTCGAGACAGCTCTTTGATTCAGCTCTTTTTGATCTCTTTTTGATCGCTTTTTGCTCTCGACTTTTTGATTTGACTGAATAACGCTCTTTTGAGGGAAATACGGTATTTTATGTTGGAGAGTAGCTTCGAATGTTTGGTAATTGCTTTTTTTGGGAATCGGTTAAGCTTCTAGATTTGTAGCTTTATTTGTGAGTCGTGTTGTCTACTATTTCGTATTCTGAAACAGCGGTCAGCCTCCTTGCCTTATATGTCTTATTTATTTGAGTTCCCCTAATGTCTTGATAATTATAGAATTGGGCGAAATCTAAAATATCTTTTAATAACATTACATCACTTAAAAAATATAATATATAAAAAGACAAAATTATTTATTCGCGTTATATAATGTAAAAATTCACGATAATTTAGGTGGGGGCTATTTCTTCGGAGAGGAGGCCGAAGAAAAAATACCAGAAATATAATAAGAGAGTGTGCAGTTGAAAAAAATTAGTAGTAGGTATTTTCTCATCCACGTCATGGCGAGTTGTCGCGTGGAAGAGTTGGATAGAACCTTAGTTTATTTAATTTCAGAAACAATTAATCTAGTTATAATTTTATTTATCGTTTAGAAGGTGCTTTTAATATCAGAATTGTTTTCTTCGCACAAAAATAAGTTGGCTTTTCGATACTTTGAGAAATATAAATTTAATCGATATATCGATATAATACTATCGATGAATAAGATTGACATTTATAAATAATAATATTTATTGTCTAGGCCTTCAAAAAAGGTTCGGAGGAACCAGGGGGATCGTTGTATAATAAAAAACTTTTAAAATACTAGGTCGACCAAAAAGTTATATTAGAATTTCGTAATATGGCTTTCCGCATATTATTTATATAATTATCGTTATTATATTTATTATTTTTTTTATTTAGTTGATATTTAAATATTATCCTAAATAAACTAACTTAAATATTAAATTAACTTAAAACGGTTATAAATTTATGTATCTAATCATGTTCTTTATCTTACTATACTTGTAATAACACACATATAATTTATTCCATGCATATACATATAACAGATTAATATATCACATATTAGCACATAATATATAATATATATATATATATATATATAACAGCTCAATTAACCAAACTTCTTTGCTCTCTCTCGACATATGCATATGATGGCCATTAGTTAAACATATTTCCATGAATATTGTTATTTATATATCTCATCATAAAAAATATCTGTATAATTATGTAGCTTGAATTGACAAATCGGTACGTAAATTTATATTTTAATTTACTTCATTCGCATCCTGATAAAAGGTCTATGAGATTATGCGCCCATTTCCCTTGTTGAATTCTGGAGAAAGCAACGTGGCTGATAAGCTTGTGATCTTTGGCTCAAAGGGATCCGTGAATTTATTAACATGGGCGGTAATTAGTATATTGGCCTATGTGTTCGTCAGTAATGTATAAATTTATTAATTTGTAAAGTTATTTTTTGAATCAATTATTCATCGTATCATTTAAAATTAATATAATATATAATTTCTTATACTCTTTTTGCGCTATTCATTAATGAATTTGCGTCCTTTACTGGATTCTATAGAATACTTTCAGGGCTATAGGACTATCTCTCATATTACGAAATATCTTTTAATGTTTTGGTCATTCTTCTGTATAGATACCTCTATTAAAATTAGATATGTAGGAGATAAGCTTAGGGTGTTACTAAAGTTATGGGAAATATATCACGAGTTCATAGCAGCTATGAAGGTTCTTAGTAGAAACGAGTAGGTGATACCTTTTTGAATTTGCGCAAATGTTTTATTGCAATCTTTTGCCTTGGGGTATCTGTTTTGAAAGTATAATTGATAGATAATTAAAAATAAAGAAAAGATGGTGTTTGCAACATGTTGTCTAAAATCAAAACGAAATCTCTAACAATAATTTTATCCTTCGATACGGGCATCTTACTATGTGTAATTAATGATTTGGTTAAAAAGGGGAATCATAGACAGGCTCTAGTTAACTGGTACTGCTGCATCTAGAGCGCTTTAAACCCGCCATGATGATGCACTGAAATCATTTCGGGATGGCTAGTGGCATTGTCAAGATATCTTGTAAAATCGGCGCAAAGTCTGGGCAATCTCATGGGGTAAATTTACAACAGTACCTTTCGGTTTTGGTGGTCAACGTTTAGCGAGTTTTCATTTACAGCAAGGTACCCGCTCCTTTACATTATTATATTATATATATGAGATTATTTTAATTCTATTGCTAGATAATATTATGTTTATATATATATATTGATTATTTTATATTTAAAAGATTAAATAATATAGCTGCATATTATGTCAATATGGCTTTTTAGAGTTTTAAACTTATTTATTATTACCTCCTGATATATTAATATTATTAAATTTGTAATATTATTTTTATTACTTATAATTTATTATTAATTATTAATTTAACCATTATATTTATTTATAATTTATTTAATTATTTATTTTAATTTTATTCATTTATATTCATTATTATTATTATTTTTTTATCAATTTACTTATTATATATTTTTATTATTTATTTATTATTTAATTTTTTATTTTTTTTTATTATTTTTACAATTATACATTTTCATAATTATATTAATAAATATTATTCTATTAATTAACTTTATTTTATATTTATTATTTTTAATTATTATTTTAATTGATTATTATTATTATTATTATAATTTTTATTTATTAAATTTATTTAATATATATTGATATTATTATTATTTTTATCCATTATTTAATTAATATCTTAATTCGCAACTAAAGTGTTAAAATTTTGTTGGTGAGGATATAGGATCAGATATATATCATTTTAATTATTTTATTTGAAAACATCCAATATTATATCAAGATTCACCCATTATAGTGAATACGCTAATCATACTCAGACTTGCAGTTAACCTTTATGTCTAAGTTCTAATTACAGCTCTGAAGTGGAAGGAGAGACAATCGAGAAATTGTATTATAGTTATGATTTAGTTATTAGAGCTGTATGTATTAAGATAATTAAACATTACATATATATGGTCGATTAATTATTTATAATACATTATTTATTATATTAAATGAAGAAAAATTTTAATTCTTAGTGGTTTATCTTAATATATTATTAGTTTTATATAAAATTAATTATTATATTGCTAAATATTTAGCTAAAAGATATTAATGTGTTCCAAAAATAATGGCAGAATGACATCTAACAAGATTTAAATTTAGTGAAAAAGATATTAATATATATATATATTCTATATATATTTTATTATATTATTATAATAATATATAATTATTACATATATATATATTTATATTATATATTATATATTATTTTATATATATATTATATATATTATATGCATATATATTATATAATTATATTAAATATAATATATTATAATATTATATATATATATATATATAATATATATATATATTATTATATTCTCAGTATATATATATAATTATTTAGTTAGTTTAACAATGTATTCGGCATCCACGTTACTTATATTATGAAATAATTAAACGATAGCTATTATATATGCTAAATAAATAGTTATGATTTTTTTAGAGCAATTATTATTTTTTTTTAGATTTATAAATAATGTAAAATTTGATGATAAATTATATAATTGTTTTTTCGGATACTTCTATATTTCTTATACAGTTAATTGTAATTGAGTATTAATCCAGTTATTATTAAGATAGAGTCTTTTTAATATTTTCAATAGACTCCAAGAATAATTTAGTATAATATAATATTCAAATTAATTTTCATAAATTATAATTTATGAATTATATATTAGTTATGTAAATAGCTTGTTTATTGACAAAACCATATCTCTCAACACTAAAACCCTAAAATATTGTTTTAAGATATGAAAACCAATTTGAGGGGTATAGCCTAAACCACAACCTTGGTCGGAGAAATTGGGCTTATAGGGGACGGAGAATTAGGAGGGAATGCGTATGGTTTGTCAACTCACGGATTTTATAGATGTAAGATTCTCACGAAATTCCGGATGAGGGAACTAAAGGGAAAAAGGGGGACCATAAGGGCATTATCAGTGCTTGAAGATAGGAGTAAATAGAAAGCTTGTGTCGAAGCACATATAGGGACAAGAGAAGCGATTTGGGAGAACTTCGGGAGAGGGTGGGAGTTTGAGATCGAGTAAGTGTTCGTGGTTTCGATTGTGCGAAGTGCGCGCAATGGGGGTAAGGTGGGGATGGTGTGAATAGTTGGGTCAAGTGGGGGAGGGAGGTGAGGGCTAAATGAAGCTTGAGGCGGTAAAGGATCGGCTGAAGCTGGAAGTGGGATAACGCTTGGAGAGGTTTAAGATACTCTCGCTGAGCGACAGTGGGGTTCTTGGGAACTAGACAAAGGGGGATGTTGCGCGTGCAACAACGTTGAGAGACTATAAGTGAGAAGGGGACGAGTGGCAAGTGGAGATGTGGTGTTATAGAGAACAATTGGGTTCGCCTCTCGGCTTGACGTGGTGTTTAAGGGGATAGGGACCGTAAGGCAATTGGGGAGGGAAAAGGAGGAAGGTCTGGTGAATGTTGGGTGGGTCGGGGAGTTCGAATGTAGAGCTGCGGAAATCGAACTTAGGAATTTTGGTGGAAAGGGTCGGGAACAAGGAAGTTAATAGGGAGGGGTAAGGTAGAGGTAGAAGAGTAGAGAAAGTGGATGAATGTGTGTTCGAGTAATGGAATAAGAGACAGATCGGAGAATCAAGCAGTTAGGAGGAGGGGTTGAGGAAACAATAAGTTGGGTGTAGAATTGGTGTGTTAATGCTTCAAATTTATGTTGTGGGGTAGTTGTGATGCACAAAGAGTATGGGGATAGTGGAGAAAGTTTCGTTTGGGGAAAGGGGAATAAATATAAGTGGTTAGGAGAGTCGGGCCGTTTAAGTGGGAATAGCTGGAGAGATAATGGGAAGTGAGTAATAATAGGGTGGGGAAGAGTCGTAGGTGTAGTGGTGGTCAGCGGGCGCTAATAATTGAAAATTGTGGGACAGGGTGACAGGCAATTATGTTAATCATGAGAGCAAGTGGGTTCATGAGGAATGTTGTATGTAATATATCGGCGCGGTGCTGGACTTGAGAGTAGTAGAATAGGGCCTAAGGTCGTAGGTAATAAACGCTGGGGGCAAGTGGATAGAACTCTTCGAGTAAGGGTAAGAGCTCTACGAGTTAGCAGCAATCAAGGGGACTATGTAGGCAATCATAAAGCTGGGAGTGAAGTTATTGTGTATCGGAACTTAGAGGAGAGGAAGATCTTCAAAGTTCCCGCACAAATGCGAAAAAGATGAGAAGCTTGGTTGTGTTCGCTGCGTCTTAAGGCTTTGATAGAGGTAAACGCATGGTGAACAGATTAAGGTCGGGGGTCGAAGAAAGGAACGCTGTAGCATTGCATAAAAAACTTGAACAAGTAATAAAAAGGGGGTCTTGTGGTTTTTGGGGCGGATATATTTTGAAGTGTTTTACAAGGGATAGGGAGAACTGTTTTTTTTGGTTTTCATTCTAGGGTTAATATTTTAGATATTGGAATGACCAAACTTCGCTTTGAAAGCCCTCCACCGCTTATGGTCCTTCCAAGGATCGCTACGGATTATTTTTATGAGTAGTAATTATATATATATATTATATATGGAATTTAGAAATGGTGTCTTCTTAAGTATTATATATTATATATATGGCTATATATAAAAATTAGATGTAGTAAATGATATATTAGGGTATAGTAGGTATACTAAAATATTATAATATACAGAATCAAAACTGAAATCGAGTATAATTTATATATTAATAATATATTTATATATATCAGTATAATTAATATTATAAATTATAATATTATATAATGGGTGTATATATAGAAGTATAT
>JABUQX010073523.1:0-29211 GCA_015478945.1 Trachelipus rathkii
CAGAGAGACAAGAGAGAGATTTAGAAACGGGTTAAGGACGGAATAAAAAAGAAAGAAGAAAGGAAAATAAAGATAAATGGAAATTTGAAAAAAACTATTACTAGATGAATATATTCACAATAAGTTAATATAAAGAGAATGGTTTTGAAGACAAACAATATATGTAGGTTCAAAAAATTTAGATAGAATAATCCACACAGACTAAGTGTATTAGGACTATTACAATTGCGCTAATTTATATATAGGATAGTTATAGTAAATTCGAGTATATATATAAGACGAGTGACTATCTTTATATAAATATTTATATTTACTAAGATTTATATATATAATCTATTATATATATGTATATTATTATAATAATTATAAATATTATATATAATATTATATATATATGTATATTAATTAATATATATAATATAATTATAATATTATTTAATAATATATATATATATATAATATAATATTATATGTATATATATATTATATATATATATTATGTAGTATATATATATATATATATATATAATATATATATAAATATATGTATTATATATATATATAATACATATAATATTATATATAATATATATTTATATTAATAATAAAGTATTAATATAAATATATATAAACAGGTTATTATGAGTAACCATATAAGTATGCGATATAGCTATTTTCCTACGAATAATATCATTAGTATATAAATATATAATATAATAATTAAGTAATTTATATATAGTAATAAATATTATATATATTAAGTTATAAATTAATATAAATATGTAATATATGATATATAAAGTATGAAATATATAGTTATAGAACGATGCTGGCATTTGCATACAAGTAGATTCAGCGAGCATATGAGATCAGAAATAATTATAAGAAGAGAAAATTTAGAAAAAGTGCAAGCAAGTGAATAAGTGTAGAAAGAACTAAGATAGCTATCTAATTTACCATCACCCTATCAAATTTTCCAGGAGTTTTAACCATTAGTTTAGCTATCATTGGCTAGATTCATAAAGCACTTAAAAGAAGTTTGAAAATTTTCCAGTTATGAGAAATAATTTAAATTTTTAAATAGATTTTTAAAATTTCACTTTTTAGATATTTAATATATATAAGTAAATATAATAAATTAATTAAATATAAATAATAATTTAGGATGTGGAAGTGCTAAAACATATTCGATATTCGTTATCTGTTTTTGCATTGAATTACTTTATCTATATATAATTTATTGCATATATAGAGAATCTTGAGCTTGAACTTACGTTCACTTCTTATGGAATTTCGAACACCATCTGATTTTGATCCTACAAACACGAGGCCTCATCTTTGACAGTACTAGGAGCATCGAACTCCTCAACGTTTCAATTATTCTATTAATAACAAACTTGCATCATTTATAGCTCGATTATTATATAATTATCAAATATATATTTTAACTTTAAAAACATATAGTATACAAAACATAATGTTTTTATTCATTGTCTTGCAGATATTATATAATTATATTTATATTTACATTTATTGATTTGATTGTTAATTATATATATTATTATTATTTTATATTAAATTAAATTTTATATATTATTTAAATTATTATTTAATTTAATTTTAAACTTATTTTATATTTATTAATATTATATTATTATTATAATAATTTATATTATTTTTTAATTATATATTATTTTTTTATTATTTATATATTTTGTATAAATATAATATATAAAATTAATTTTCGTTATTTTATTTATAATAATAAATTAAAATAATATAATAAATAAAAGCTAATAATGTGATATAAATAGAAGTGAATAGGAAAGAAAATTAATATATATAATAATATGATATTATTTTTATATATATATTATGTGACATATCCTGTATTAATGTATTTATAGGTAATGTATAATGTATTATGTTTAGTATATAATTTTTTTATATATATATTATTTATTTTTTATATATAAGGGCGCCGCACCGAGTACGTGTCTATCGATAAATGTTTAGAGACCGCTACCACATAGATCGATGGGTCCACAGCGTATCAAAACTAATCAATGGTAATCGGGTGGGAGATGTTGAGCTATTCCCCTTCGGGCTTGCTCGTCTGCTCGGACGTTAATCCTTTGGAAGATGTCCTTTATGAGAAGATTACTATGCTTTGCCGTGAGCTGAGGTGTTTAAAGTTGTAAAAAAAAAAAAAAAAAAAAAATATAAAATTTTTTTAGAAATAATAAAAAAAAAAATAAAAAAAAAAACATAGAAAAAAATATTTCATAGTAAAATGTATATATATATAAATTATATTATATATATATATTAAATAATATATATATATATATATATATATATATAAATAGATATATAATAATATTATAATATATATATAAATCTAATATTAATATATATAATATATATATATATTATATATATTATATATATATATATAATTATTATCGGATGTTACTGTAGAATTTAAGCTCTCCTACAACCTCTTTTGAGAATAATAACATTATACATAAACCATAGAGTGATAAAGGTTAAGGGGATAGTGTATCGATTCTCAATCACCCTCCATATTAATATACATGTATCATTGAAATGTTGTAAGATACAGTATATACATTTTTTGAAACAATGATTGATTCTAGCACCGTACAGCCCTATTCTGAATCATATACAGATCCAGATCGGTGCAATTCCTACTACTTCTCAGAATTAATCAAATATAGCTACCGTTATAATATCTTCATTATTATTATTTATCATTATTTAACTATAACTTGAAAAAGATTACACATATTATTAATATCATATTATTTATTAATATATTAGATAATCCTCTATATAATTATTATTATTTATTATTTAATCTATTAATTTATATATTTATTGTAAAATTTGTTACTTATCACCTTAATAAAATTATCTTGGATTGATTACTTCTATCAATAGTGATGTAGATACAACGGGGGAGGAAGTCCCATTGTATATTTACCAACTATAACCAACTATTTACACGATATTATTAGTGAATGTATGTATGGATGATATATCATCTCACTTAAAAATAATCAACGTTATTATCTAATATTATTATCTAATATTATTATAAATCTTAATATTATTAACATTATTATAACATTATTAACATCAGCAATATGATTATTATAATATAGTTTTTATTATTATTATTGTAAAAAATTAAATGACCTTATTAAAAAATAGAAGATAGTGGAGGAAAACAATTACTATTTTACAACTGATAATCATGGTTACTACCAATTATTATATGGAAAACTATGTTATCGGGGGGAAATAGTAAATATTGCGACACCATTATTCCATCTCTGGTATGATTAAGTTAGCCATTATATGTAGTATTATTATTATATTATTATTATTGTTTTTATTGGCTGTAGGTTATAAAGTTATTATTTTTCAGAATATTCTGCCTTCGACCAATACCCGAAAAAATAAAGCTCATTCAGTGATGGCCCCTACGCCTCATGATGACGGTTTCGACAATAGCTCACAATATTTAATCATTAACCCTGCTGATCAGGTGCTTATTATTTCCCTTGGGTATTCTTTAATAAAAAAAAAGCAAAATTAATAGTAACTCTATTATTTTAGGTTGAGAAACATAAAAGGTCTCTAATAGGGGTGGCTTTAATATATTACTATAATGTTTAAAGTCAATAATTTTATGTTTATTTTTATTTTTTTTACGATTTTCATATTGAAATGTACTCAGATCAAACATACTTGTATCAGTTGTAGCTATGTAGTTTTTTTTTTTTTTTTTTTTTTTTTTTTTTTTTTTTTTTTTCTTTTTTTTTTTACATTTTCTGGCACTAAAATTGGTACAGCGTGTTGAGTTTATCGTTTTTTACTGTAGCAAATTATAGTTTCAAATACATATACGAATATACTTAAACGCTGACATATAATATAAAGATAGGTTGTATTATAAAATATATATAAGTAGGAAATTATACTTATAATATATATAATATAATAGAAGATATATAAGTATAGATATATATATAAAATATATAATAATAAATTAATATAAATAATTTATGTACTATAAAAATAAAAAAAATATAATATTTATATATTATATAAAAATAAATAAAAAAACCTACCCCGCCCCCTCCCCCGGGTATGGGCTTAGGGAGTATAATAATACCCCCTCATATATTATATAGAAATAATATATAATTAATAGTATTGTATATATAAAATAAATATATAATATATATATATAGTATTGATAGATGATTATATATATATATTAGTAATATAATATATTATAATATTTATAATTATAATATATAATATATATATATATAAATATAATATAAATATAACTATATAAATATAATATACATTTGTGAATTTTGTCAACTAGTATAGTACCTTACATATACAATATAGTACATGATATAATTATACATTAACATTAGAATTCACGCGATAGAATACATTTATGTTATTTCAGCCAGCATCATTCTTTATACACTGTAGCATTATTCACAGTTACAAATCATCATTCCTTATCAGTCATTATTTAAATCACCAACATCACAACCATGTCGACGGAGCCGAAGCTGGATCCGAAATTTCTTTCTCAGAGGAGCAGTTGCAAGCATAAGCGAAAGTTTAGTCGTAGTAATCATAGTGTAAACATGAAACATCAGAGAAAACAAAATTTACGCTGATCACAACCCACTCACTCTTCCTCCGCAATCCTAAAATATGATTTTCAAGAAAAAATCAGGAGTATCGATTTATGCTTGTTAATACTGATTGATTTTGATACATCACGGTGATGCTCTCGATCACGATCTACATAACCACTCGACCTCATGAAACATTGACAGCTATGCAGGAACATCAGATCTGATAGATAATATAGTTAGTAAGGACACTAGGTTACTTCTATTCAATAGCCTTCAACGCGATAACTAGAGCTAATCATTAATGAGAACCCAGTTTAAGTACGTAAATATTTTAGTATCTTAACTCAAAGTCACTCAGTGCGCATAATCACATAGTATTACATATATTAACATCGACTGGACGTTGGCTGGGAACACTTAAATGGGGGGCGAGGTCCGAGAGAGGGCGATCGAGTAGCACAGTGAACGCTATCACTCAGTTCACGACCGGGGGACACTTAGACCTAAGCTAAACCCACAAATCTTGCGAAAAAATAGAAATTTAATTAGACTCATGATTCAGCATGTTGTATACTAGTCATATTTGATTAAAGTTATTTACAGTTGAAGGAAAACTGAAAAAAAAAATAGATAACGTCAATATCGATAGATAGGAGATTGATCACATATCTGATACGGAGAGGTTATAGATAGGGTGCGATCCACAGATAGAATTTAATATTAAGTTCACAGGGTATAATTTTGGAAATTTTTTTAGTGACTTTTGAGGTTGCTAGATTTTCTTTTTCATATCTTGTCTTAAGGGGTCAACTAGCTGTTGTTGTCTTGAAATAAACAGCTTGAGCTCATCGAGTACATTATTCCTTCCGGTTAGAAACCCTCAGTATTAGTTAGATAGCTTGTGTGAGGTGTCCAAAGTGTAAAAAATAGAGAGAAAGCTTACGTTGGAAATTCAGTTGCTCACAAACATAAGTCAAAAAATAATTGGCCAGTAAATTATAAAACGATAATAATAACTTACACTTATCTTGAACGCAATTTACAGGTACCATGAATTTTTGCGAACATCCATTGACTTTAGACCTTTAAGAGGTAAAGAACCTTGCAAATAAAGTATAACTCTATGTAATTTTGAAAAAATCCTTATATATTCGAAATAAGGACATTAGTCCAATATTAATTAGACGTGATGTTCACACAGGGATGTCATTGAAATGGCATCATATCTTAAAGACCATATAGAAGAATCTCTGTCTTGAACTGTCTCGACGAGAATATGTTCAAAATGAACTAATCAATTTGTATACGTTAATTAATCATAAATAATAAAAACATTGATTTTCGATTCTTTGCTAATGCATAAAATATTTTTTTGTTATCTAGGCATCACATTATGTCGGAGACGACGGAAGAAGAAACTTTGCGCATTGTGTCAGGCGCATATCGAACAATTATACTATTTAGACACGTTAAAGGGTTTTTTCGATATTACTTGAAGAAACAATGACTCAGTCAGAAAGATACGAATTTATCTGGGTTATGAGAATAGTTGAGAGCGCATGTGACGTGACATTGATATCTCAGTTTGTATTTTATTAGAAAATGTTGAAATGGCCGGTTCGTGTATCGTGAAGATTTTGTACTCGCTCGTTGAGTCACGTATAAGAGAGCGAGGCCACAAACACGAGAGATCACGGGTAATCAGAATGGAGAGAGTATGTTGAGACTATTAATACGGGCGCGCTGGCAAGTCATGACGCTACGTAGCTCGTGATGGGAATGGCCACACAGATCTAAGGGGCTAACTGTCGGTGAAGAGAGTGTAATATAGTATATCGTCCTATATGATCACAAATAATGACCAAAGTGAGAAAGGGTAACCTGTGCAAGACTGCGCCAACGTAAAAGAAAATACATCTCACAACGGCCTTAAATATTCGTGATATATCCCGTTAACATCAAAAATATTGATAAAGTTAACATATACGAGCCAAGGGATTATAGCTATTTATACATACAAAATGATATAATATTGTTCATATTAATTTACAATAAAATAAGATAAAAAAAAACACTTCCTTTATTATGTTCGGCACATACGAAAAATTCCAATTCATTTATTTATATTAAATCCCTAACGTCATAATGTAACGGATGTATAGAGTCGGGATCTTCCTAATAATACAAATATTTTTACTTTATTTGATAACCAGTGTAACATTATATTATAACTCTCACAAAAATTATTTTAACTACGTGGATATAGAATACATACATATCATATATGCAAATATCGAAGGTTCAAAGAACATGCAAATCCAATCAAAGAATAAATAAACGAAGTGAGAATGATTCTGCCTTTCCCTGTTACAAATGTTTTTTAATCTTAACTAGAGGCATTGCTGATTTAGTAGAACTTCGGGCACCCACTTAATTAAAGTAAATTCTCAATCAACATTTAAAGTCAATAGTTTAGGATTATTCCTATGCAGTATACCTAAATCAGTTTAGTCGTATACAGACTGGCGAATACGTTCTAGGCTGTTATAGAATGATGTTCTGTACTTTGCTCATCCTTTGAATCTCCACTTTCATCTCTTCTTTCTGGAATTCCAAATCTTTCTTCTTGATCTTCTAATTTTATTCTTCTTTCCAGTTGGCATCCGTTTCTTATGTTAGTCCTGGGCGGTGGTGGACGGGGGGGGTGTGGCTCCGTCAGCCGGCAGTTTCTTAGCTGTACATAGAGAGAAAGCATGCATATTTAAAAACGCATAACGAAGCCAACCACATTTACAGATATACTTGATTTTCTAGAGATTTTTATATCTTGGATGTCAGAATAAATTCATACTCTAATGAAAACTGATATTATGGATATCTTGTGGCATGATATTAACTAAAATGGAAAGCAAAGCGTTGAAAGACTTGTGAACTTTTGATTAGCTGGACAGTTAATATTGGAAAGAATCGACCTCCTTTTTTTTTCCTCCATCAAAAACCTGTCTATTAATTCTGCATTGGTTGCTACCTGTGTTGCATCAGTACATTGAAGGTCTTTAATCACATCTAGTCGAAGATTAAAGACTTGGTATTAAAATATCAATTGGAAGATAAATTGTTAAATGGACTATACGATTGAATATGTGCATAATAATTTGTAATGTAAAAAATTGATTATTAAAACAAATGTAATGTCGAAATTCGCTGAAAATCCCAAGCGTCTAATGCTAATTTGTAATAATAGATATTAATATTAATTTACCCTATCAGGACTCATTCTATTCGGTCCAACACCATAATATTATAACTCTTAACTTGTTTCTCAATGCTGCTGTTAATTTTTTATTTTTATCTGCACCATTGTTATTTGGACTTATCAGCTGTTTTCTGTCTTAATTTGATGGCCTCTGTTTATTTTATATATTGTTATTAAACAGTAACATTTTTATTTCTTGGTGCCGGAAGTTATAATTTTGTTAAAGAGGTCACACAACACACACACACACACACACCACCAACACACATATTATATATTTTATAATATATAATATATATATATATCTTATAATATTATAATTATATATTATACTATATAGTATATATAATAAAGATATATAATATATTTATATATATTATTTATTATATATATATAGAACTCGACCTTTGTGTGCCCGCTCCGTCCTAATTGATCTGCGTAGCCCATGTAGTATTATTATATTATAATATATCGATTATCATTATATATATATTATAATATAATATATATATATATATATATTATATATTATATATATATAAATATATAATATATGTTAGAGTATATAGTAGATATTGATAATAAGTTTTTCTTGTGGTGTGGGCTTCTATGTTTTTCTGATTTGGTTTTGAGCCGTTGTTTGTTTTTTGTGACTTTATGTTGTACCATAAGTGTGAGTGATGTTCTCTATTTAGTTCCGATTCCATAGTTATGATGTCTGTTAGAGGATAGTTTGATACATTAAAGTACTGATAATTGCAATGGTGCTAAAATTGAAATATTGCGTATATGTCTCTGCATTATGGCTGATTTATATATGTGGCATGAACTGCCCCATTTTTAATGGTTAATACGCAGTGTTTTCAAACGTGTTGCGATCGGGCAACCTGGGTGCGCGAGTTATATTATTACGGAGGATCCGGCCGAACGAATACTTCTTCTCAGTTCAAGGAATTATTGCTCGTAAAAAAATTTAAAAATGTTAGTGTGGGTGGGTGCAATGGATCTGAGTAGTATTTTTTTTCTACTCTAACGTTTAAGATTTACATTATGAAGACGTACGACAAATATATATACTTTATGACTAATTTAATGACATGTATATAATTACATGATCTAGATATTATATAACTGTATTTATTTAATTATCTTAATTAAATATATTAAGTTATAGTATATATATTATATCTAGTTATTAGAATTATATATATAATAGGTATAATATATATAGATATTGCATAATATATATATGGCGTCTCGGAATAATGTCTTTCGACTAGCTATTGGCTGCCAGTTGAACCTAAAAAGTTTGAAAACCATCTCTCTGCATTGTAGGTTAGACTTACTTAATGTACTTAACTTGTGATTTTCGGGCGAAAATCGGCTCCGTGTTGCTGGCACATGTTATTTTTTGTGCTAATAATAGTCATCATTTGACCGAATTTAACATCCAGTTTCATTCATAACATTTCAGTATGTGGGCCAGGGTAATTATTAACTGTATATACAGATAAAGTCGCTATCACTAAAAATACACTTTATTAGATTAAAGTATGTTATTCTATAAATTACAGTTACTCAGGAATATAAATTTGATATGTATATATATATATATATATATATATATATATATATATATATATATATATATATATATATATATATATATATATATATTTTTATATATATATTATAATATGAGATTAATCCATATTATATATATATATATATATATAATATTTACCTATATTTATTTTCCCTTTTTTACTTGCGCAAATGTGTGAGAAAAGCAGAAATGAAACGGAGAAGGATTATACTTTTATTTACTGCCATTAAAAATTGATTTTAGTGTGATATATCTCAAAGCATTCTGTAACGCAAAGGGGGACTTGACATTGTTTGCAAAGGTGTGCAACCTGTGTTCTTTTCTTGCCTGTAGTGCAAACTATACATTTTATTCGATTTGGCTGTTTTTTCATTCACTTTTTCATCATCACTTTGAGCAGGCATTGTCTCGCTTGCATCTTCGTCTGATACCGATAAATTATCTAGTAAATCTTCTAGGCTGCAAGAACTCTCTAAAGAAGAAAGGCGCAAACTAGATATATCACTTTCAGCATCATTGATTATAATATCAAGTTCTTCACTGAGTAAATGAGTTTGGTGTGCTAACTATATTTATTGTAGAGGCACAAAATACTTTGTGACATGGTCAAACAGTTCACAGTACAGTTAAACATACGAATGAAAGTTCCATCAGAGTTTGAGTGTGTCATACTAGTTTGTTAATAATAATTGTGATGATTTTTTGCATTTGTCGTGAAAACTGACTGATAAGTGTTATTTATATTAAAGAATTTACAACACAATCTCATAAATTGGTTATTCATTTAAAAACTGAAAATTTTCTGCTGCAAGCGATATTGCACGATTGGGAAACAGTCAAACAGTCAAACAGTCAAAAGTCTGTTTGGTATAGTCAAAAACAGTCAAAAACAGTCAGACAAAAACAGTCAAAAACAGTCAGTCAAAAACAGCTGTCAAAAACAGTCAAAAACAGTCAGTCAAAAACAGTCAAAAACAGTCAAAAACAGTCAAAAACAGTCAAAAACAGTCAAAAACAGTCAAAAAACAGTCAAAAACAGTCAGTCAAAAACAGTCAAAAACAGGTCAAAACAGTCCAAAAGTCATTCAGAAACAGTCAATAACGTCAAAAATAGTCAAAACCAGTCAAACAGTCAAAACAGTCATAAAACAGTCAAAAAACAATCAGTCAACAAAACAGTCAAAAACAGTCAAAAACAGTCAAAAACAGTCAAAAAAAGTCAGTCAAAAACAGTCAAAAACAGTCAGTCAAAAACAGTCAAAAACAGTCAAAAACAGTCAAAAACAGTCAAAAACAGTCAAAACAGTCAAAATGACAGTTCAAGTCAGAACAGTCCAGGTCAAAATAAGTCTCAAAAACAGTTCCAAAATACTAGTCAGTCAAACAGTCCGTCAAAAACATCAAAAGATCAGTCAAAGAACAGTCCAAAAAGCAGTCAAAAACAGTCAAAAAACAGTCAACAAACAGTCAAAAACAGTCAAAAACAGTCAAAACCTGATCAGTGCAAAACAGTCCAACAGAACCAGTCAAAGAAACAGTCAAACAGTCAAGAAACAGTGCAAAAATAGTAAAAAAAAGTCAAAAACATCAAACAGTCAAAAACAGTCAAACGTCAAACAAGTCAAACAAACAAGTCCAAACATTCAGTCAGATAAAACAGTCAAATAGCAGTCAGTCAAAGACAGTCAAAACAGTCAACAAACAGTCAAAAAACAGTCACAAAACAGAAAAAATTCAAAACAGTCAAAAACAGTCAGTCCAAAACAGTCATGCTCAACAACAGTCAAAAACAGGTCAGTCTAAAACAGTATTAGACAGTCAGTCAAAAACATCATTCAAACCAGTCAAAAACAGCAGCTCAAACCAACGTCAAAAACAAGTCAAAAACAGTCCAAAACAGTCAAAACAGTCAAAAACAGTCAAAAACACTCAAAAACAGTCAAAACAGTCAAACACAGTCAGTCAAAACAGTCCAAAACATCCAGTCAAAACCGCCGACAGTCCAAAAAACAGTCAACTAAAACCAGGTCCAAAACAGTCAAAACAGTAAGAAACAGTCCAATAAACAGTCAAAACAGTCAAAAACATAGTCAAAAACAGTCAGTCAAAAACAAAGTCAAAAACAGTCAAGTCAAAAGACAGTCAGGTCTAAAAACAGTCAAAATAAACATCAGTCAAAACAGTGCAAAAATCAGTCAATCAAGTGCAGTCAAAAACAGTCAAAAACAGTCAAAAGTCAAAAACAGTCAAACTGGTCAAAAACCAGTCAGTCAAGAATACAAAGGTCAAAGAACAGTCAAAACAGACAAGTCGAAAAACTAGTCAAAAACGTCATATACGAAACACGTCAGTTCAATACAGTCCAAAAACATGTCAGTCAGGTAAACAGTCAGTCTCAAACAGTCCAAAGCAGATCAAAAACGAGTCAGAGTCAAAAAGTCAAAAACAGTCAGTCAAAAACAAGTCAAAACCGTCAAACAGATCAAAAACAGTCAAGAACGTCAAAACAAGTCAAACCGTCAAAACAGTCAAAAACGTCAAAAAACAGTCAAAAAACAGTCAAACTACAGTCACACAACAGTCAAAAACATGCTCAACAACAGTTCAGAAAAACAGTCAAAAAGTCAGTCAAACGTCAGGCTCAATAACAGTCACAAATCAGTCAAGCAAAACACGTCAAACACAGTGCAGGTCAAAAACAGATCAAGATAACAGTCAGTCCCAAAACAGTCGCAGTCAAAAAACCATCAAAAAAAGTCAGTCAAAAACAGTCAAAAACAGTCAAAAACAGTCAAAAACAGTCAGTCAAAAACAGTCAAAAACAGTCAAAAACAGTCAAAAACAGTCAGTCAAAAACAGTCAAAAACAGTCAAAAACAAGTCGAAACATCAAAAAGCAGCTCATCAAACAAAACCAGTTCAAAAACGTCGGGACCAGTCCAGAACAGTCAAAAACAGTATCAAAGGACAGTCAATAAAACAGTCAAAAATACAGTCTAAAAAAGTCAAAACAGTCAGTCAAAAACATTCAAAAACAGTCAAGAACAGTCAAGAAAATCGTAAAAACAGTCAAACAGTTCAATCACAGTCAGTCAAAACACTCAAAACCGTCAAAAACAGTCAAAACAGTCCAGTCCAAAAACAGTCAGTCAAACAGTCCCAAAACAGTCAAGTTCAATAAACAGATCAAACATGTCAGTCAAAAAAGTCTAAACAGGCAAAAATAGTCAAAAACAGTCAAAAAACAGTCAAAACAGTCAAAAAGAGAAAACAGTCAAAAACCAGTCAAAAAACAGTCAGTCAAAACAGTCAATAAAACAGTACAGTCAAAACAGTCAAAAACAGTCCAAAACAGTCAAAACAGTCAGTCAAACAGTCAAAAACAGTTCAGTCAAAATACATGTGAAAGAAACAGTCAAACAGTCAAACAGTCAAAAACAGTCAAAAACAGTCAAAAACAGTCAAAAACAGTTAAAAACAGTCAGTCAAAAAGGGTCAAAAACAGTCAGTCAAAAACAGTCAAAAACAGTCAAAAACAGTCAAAAACAGTCAAAAACAGTCAAAAACAGTCAAAAACAGTCAAATACAGTCAAATAAAACAAGTCCAGTCAAAAACAGGTCAAAAAACAGTTCAGTCCAAAAACAGTCTAAAAGTCTAAAAACAGTCAGTCAATAAAACAGTCAAAACAGTCAAAAACAGTCCAAAAAAGTCAAGTCAAAAACAGTCAACCCAACAGTCAAACAACAGTCCAAAAAACAGTCACAGTCAAAAACATCAAAAACAGTCAAGAGAAACCAGTCAAAAACAGTCAAAAAAAAACAGTAAACAGTCAAAACGTCAAGACAGTCAAAACAGTCAAAACAGTCAAAAACAGTCAAAAACAGTCAAAACGTCAAAAACAGTCAAAAAGGCGTCAAATTAACAGTCAGTCCAAAAACAGTCAAAAACAGATCAAAAACAGTCAAGAAACAACGTCAAAAACAGTCAAACAGTAAAAAATCAAAAGAAAAAAAAACAGTCAGACAAAAACAGTCAAAAAAAACAGTCAAAAACAGTCAAAAACAGTCAAAAACAGTCAAAAACAGTCAAAAACAGTCAAAAACAGTCAAAAACAGTCAAAAACAGTCAAAAACAGTCAAAAACAGTCAAAACAGTCAAAAACATCTAAACAGTTCAAAAACCAGTCATAAACAGTCAATAAACATGTCAAAAACAGTCAAAAACAGTCCAGTCAAAAACAGTCAAAATACAGTCAAAAAACAGTCAAAAAAACAGTAGAAAACAGTCAAAAACAGTCAAAAACCAGTCAGTCAAAAAAAACAGTCAAAAACAGTCAAAAACAGTCCAATAAACAGTCAACTAACAAGTCAAAAGACAGTCAGTCGAAAACAGATCCAAAAACAGTCAAACAGTCAAATAGTCAAAACAGTCGAACAGTCAACACAGTCAAAACACGTCAAAACAGTAAATAAACAGTCAAAACTGTCAGTTCAAAACAAGTCAGTCAAAGATCAACAGTCAGTCAAAAACAGTCAAAAACGGTCAAAAACAGTCAGAACAGTCAAAACAGTCAAAAACAGTCAAAAACAGTCAAAAAACAGTCAAAACACAGTCAAAAAACAGTCAAAAACAGTCAAAAAAGTCAAAAAAGTCAAAACAGTTCAAACAAGTAAAAAACAGTCTTAACAGTCGAACATAACGTCAAAAAAACAGTTCAAAAACCAGTCAAAAAGCAGTCCAGTTCAGAAACAGTCCAAATCAGTCAAAACAGCAGTCAAAACAGTCAAAAACAGTCAAAAACTGTCAGTCAAAAACAGTCAGTCAAAAATAACAGTCAAAACAGTCAGTCAAAACAGTCCAAAACCAGGTCAAAAAACTGTCGTTCAAAAAACAGTCAGTCACAAACAGTCAAAAAACAGTCAAGAAACAGTCAGTCAAAAACAGTCAAAACAGTCAAAAAGTCAAAAACATCATAAAACAGTCAAAAACAATCAAAAACAGTCAAAAAACAGTCAAAACCAGTCAAAAACAGTCAGTCCAAAACAGTCAAAACAGTCAGTCAAATACAGTCAAAAAACAGTCAAAACTAGTCAAAAACGAGATCAGATAACAGGTCAAAAAACCAGTCAAAAACAGTCAGTCAAATACAGTCAAAAACAGTCAATAACAGGTCAAAAAAACAGTCAAAAACAAAGTCAAAAACAGTCGGTCAAAAAACAAGTCAGATACAAAACAGTCAAAAACAGCCAAAAACAGTCAAAACAGTCCATAAAAACAGTCAAAAACAGTCCAAAACAGTCACAACAGTCAAAACAGTCAAAAAAAGTCAAAAAACAGTTCAAAAACCAGTCCGAGTCAATGAAACAGATCAAAATACGTCAGTCAAAAACAGTCAACAGTCAAAAACAGTCAAAAATAGTAAAAAAATCAAAACCAGTCAAAACAGTCAAAAACTAGTCAAAAACAAGTCTAAACAGTCAAACACAGTCCAACAAACTAAGTCAAAAACAGTCCAAAAACAGTCAAAAACAGTCAAAAAAAACAGTCAGTTTCAAAAAAAACAGTCAGTAAACAGATCAAAAACAGTCAAATCAAAAACAGTCAAAAACAGTAAAAAACAGTCATAAACAGTCAAAAACATTGAAAACATTCAAAAACAGTCAAAAACAGTCAAAAACAGTCAAAACAGTCAAAACAGACCAAAAACAGTCAAAAACGTCAAAAACATCAAAAACAGTCAGTCAAAACAGTCAAAAACAGTCAAAAAACAGTCAAACATCAAAACGTCAAACAACAGTCAAAAAAAACAGTCAATACACAGTCAAAAACAAGTCAGTCAAAAACAGGCAAAAACAGTCAAAAAACAGTCAAAAACAGTCAAACAGTCAATAAAGTCAATAAACGACAAAATAATAAAAAAAACAGTCAATAAAAAAAAAAAGGTCCCCCCTAAAGAAATAACAGTCCAAAACAGGTAATAAAATAAAAAAAGTCAAAAAAATCACCAAAAATCAGTAAAGAAATACAGTCAAAACAGTAAAAAAAAAAGGCGTCAAAAACAAACAGTCAAAAAAAAAAAAAAGTAAAACAGTTCATAGTATTAATAATAAACAGTCCAAAATTTATAAAGTTCACAAATACAGTCAAACAGTCTAAAAACTAGATCTAGTCAAAAAAACCATGTCAGTCAAAATAAAACAGTCAAATAACCAGTCAAATAAACTATAAAACGAGTCAGTACAAAAACAGTCAAAAACAGTTCAGTTCCATTAAAACGACTCATAGTCCAACAGTTCCCAATAACTTTGTTCGAGAAGTCCAGGATCGCAAATTATCTACAGTCAAAAACGCAGTCTAAGAAAACTAAGTCAAGACCTCACAAAAACAGTCAAACAAACAGTCAAAAATCAGTCAAAGAAGACAAGCAGATGTAAGACTTGCAATGACGACAAAGATAATAAAAGATATTCAATGAAAAATAAGAAAAATAAAATAACGATAGAAACTCGACGACGGAATCAAAAATATAAAAATAAAATTTAAATAACCGAAACAGTTGGAATAATGTGTTAGGCTGCGGAGGGGTGTGTCAAAATGCGAAAAAGGGACAATACGAACGTCAATTAACTTATATAATTCTAAGAACAAGCTTGTTTCGTAATCCATATCTAAGTGGTCTTTTCGTATAAGATGAAAAAAAAAGATATACGACAGTAAAAAAAAAAAAATAAAAAAAATAATCAAAAGGAAAAAATAAATAAAAAAAAAACCTAAAACACCTAGTATGTGCTCAAAAATATGAACACGGGTTGGAAAGCAGTCGCAGAAGAGAACGCGTATGGTTCGGCCCGCATTTTCATCGATTTTCTTTAGCAACGGGAGTTTTGCGTTTTCCGCCCTGCAAGTGTGTTCTGTTTCGAGTCAATGAATACCTATTGCGTCTAGTTCAAAAATACGCTCAAGTCAAAAACATAAATAACAGCTTCAGTCAAAAAACACAGTCAAAAGCTATAACAGTCAAAAGGACTAGTCAAAAACAGTCCAATAGAAACAGTCAAAAACAACGTCCAAACAACAGTCAACAAAACAGAAAAAAACGGAAAAACAAAAAAACAAAAAAGAGAAAATAACGAATAAAAAGCAAGCCACACGCGGTCCGTTAGTCTGAAAACAAAGCGATAGACGATCAAACAGTCAAGCACAGGAACACAGTCAAAATCAGTCATCGTCAAAATGAACAGTCATCAAAATAAAAAACACGTCAAAAATAGTACAACAAATGCGCTAAAAGATACCAAACGGTTAAGAAATTAAAAGAACAGTAATGAAAACGAGGTTCAAAATTGAAACAGACCAGTGACAGATCGAGAAAATTATGATTACAACTGAGGACAACACAAACAAACAATAGACAATATGTAAAAAACACAGAAACAATAGAAGTCGACGAGAGAACAAGTGCAAGAGACAGTTCCAGTCAAAACAACTCAGTTCAGTCAAACAATAAAAAAAAAAACAAGAAACAACTAAGAAGATACGCAAAAAGAAAACAAACACAACGAAAAATGGTGACTGGAAAATAACAATAAACACACAATGAGCTAATCAAGACTACGTGCTCAGGGATGGTCATGACCAAGAACGAAAAACAATATCACAATACTAGATCTCAAAACAGTCTCTAGTCTCAAAACACTGTCAGTTCAAGGTACAAAACAACCGCAAATAAAACAAAAACACAGTGAAAAAAAAAAAACAGAAGAAAAAAATAACCAGAACAGAAGATAACAACGAATAGAAATGACAGTCAGTCAGAAACAGGATCAATAGAACACGTCAAAAAAATACGGTCCAAAGAGCCACCATTCGCGTCCAACCTTTTGAACGTAGTCAAAAAACTAGTCAAGATCAATACCAGTCAGGTCAAAAAACGAGATTTGCAGCTTCAAGAAAAAGAACTCGGAAATCAAACAGAAAAAGACAGTCAAAAACCAGTCAAAAAACAGAAACAGTCATATACAGAAATAGGAAAAAGTAAATAAAAAAGGAAAAAACATCAGAAGCGGAAACCCAGTCGAAATTATTTTCCTTTAGCGTTCAATGGTAAGGTCGGTAACAGTTCAATAAAAACCAAAAAACCAATGTGAAAGAAAAGACAATAAATAAAAGTAAAAGAAAAAAAGAAACCAAATGAGAAAAAAAAAAAAAAAAACGAAACAAAAAAAAAATAAAAGATATATTAATAAGAAAAAAATAATTAAGAGGAATAACAAAAAAAAAAAACAAAAAAAAAAACAGAAATCAAACGAATAAACAAAGAAATAGTAAAAACGAAAAAAAAAGCAAAAAAAGGACAAAAAGACAAGAGAAAAAAAAAATAAGAACATAAACAAGTACTTACGGGATGAATAACAATAGGGAAACACAAAAAAAGAAAGAAAATGACAAAAAAAAAAAAAAAAAAAATAATAGTAGACAGGTAGATTCTAACAGAAATAAAAAAACATAAATGAAAAAAAAAAAAAAAGAAAAATGGAAGAGAAATGATAGGAGGAGAGAATGAAGAAAAAGAATAAATGCAGCTGAAAAGGATAGAAAGAAAGAAAAACCTAAAGAAAGTCGAAAAACAGAAATGAAGAAAAAAACCAGTCAAAATAAGGACCAAGAAAGGCTATCTGAGAACGCGACAGATGATACGAAAGGAAAGCACGCGTACAATAAACTTAGACCGATATAAGGGGGGCACGCAAACTGAGACGTGTCAATGAGGGAAAGATTCGAAGACTGAAATGAAAGAACAGAAAGAAAACGAAGACATCTAGTAAAGGAATATAAAAAAAAAACGGCGCAGGAAGCGAAAACAGAAACAGTCAAAAAACAAAAACAACAAAAAACAAACAAAAAAACAGTCAAAAACAGTCAAAACTGTCAGTCCCAAAGATTGAACAGTCAGACTAAATATCAACCGAAGTAATAAAAGAAATTTGAAGATAACAACAAAACAGCATTATACAAAACAGAAGAAAGAAGAGAGTAAAAGAGAAACGAAAAAAAGAAACAGAAAAGAAAAGAAGATGAGGAACATGATGAAAAAAGAGAAAGTACAAAAAAAGATGATATAAACAAAGAAACGTCGAAATACATTAGGACAAAGAAAAAAAAGCGAACAGAACTAAAAAGGGGATCCAAATTGAGAGCTCTGAAGAACATATATATATCCGAAGAATAAACAGGTAGAGTAGTCAATATAAATTGGAAATGACTGGTTAAGATCTGATGTCTACGATTGCAAAAATGAGAAGTACAGGGGCTTCTTTGGCAAACACATAAAGCACTAAGGTGATGGAAGAGGACGACATAAAAGAAAAGGATTAAAAAATCAGATCAGAAACCATATGTAAAATAATGAAGTCAACAAAAGAAAAGTAGAAAAGAACAACAGTCAAAGACGAACGATGGGTCAGGTCATGCATAAAGAAGCCACAGAGACGAAGAAATCGCGCAGGTTCAACAGGTCAGTTCAAAAAACAGTCAAAAACAATCAAAAAACAGTCAAAACAGTCAAACACAGTCAAAAACAGTCAAAAACAGCATCAAATAACACAGTCAAAAACAGTCCAAAAACAGTCAAAAACAGTCAAACCAGAACGAACATCAAGGCAAAAAAACAGATCAAATAAAAACCAATCAGAGAAAAAGATGAAGAAGATAGTAGCGGCAACAGTAGGGTACAGAAGACAGCGAAAACATGTTCTCAAAACAGTCCAGTCAAAAACAGTCAGTCAAAAGGACAGCTAGGTCAGGGTCAAAAAGAACAGACGTCGCGGCGAAGTGTCAAAACAGTCAAAAAAAAAGGGAGTTGTAGTCAAGAAGAAAACACAGGTCAGAAATATCAAAGAAAAAAAAAAAAAACAAGAGAGAAAAAAGAAATATATAATTAAAAAAAAACAGACATAAAATGTCAAAAAATGAAAAAAAAATAAAACAGTCAGAAAAAAAAACAGTCAAACAGTCAAAAACAGTCAAGAGAAACCAGTCAAAAACAGTTCCAAAAACAGTAATTAAACAGTCAAAAAACGTCAAAAACAGGTCAAAACGAAGTCCAAGAACAGTCAAAAAGCTCAAAAAAACAGTCAGTCAAAAAGTCAGTCAAAAACAGTCCAGCAAAAACAGTCAAAAACAGTCATAACAGTCAAAACAGTCAAAACAGTCAAAAACGTCAAAACAGTCAAAACAGTCAAAAACAGTCAAAATACAGTCAAGTCAAAAACAGTCAAAAAACAAGTCAGTAAAAACAGTCAGTCAAGAACAGTCAAAAACAGTCGTCAAAAGAGCATGCAAAACAGTCAAAAACAGTCAAAAAACAGGCAAGGCAAAAACAGTCAAAACAGTCAAAACAGTAAACAAAAACAAAAAACAGTCAGTCAAAAAACAGTCAAACAGTCAAAAACAGTCCAAAAACAGTGTAAAATACAGTCAAAAACAGTCAGTCCAAAACAGTCAAAAACAGTCAGTCAAAACATCAAATCAGTCAAAAACAGTCAAAAAACAGGTCAAAACAGTCAAGAACAGTCAAAAACAGTCAAAAACAAGACAGTCCAAAAACAGTCAAAAAACAGTCAGTCAAAAACAGTGCCAGTCAAAAACAGTCAAAAACAGTCAAAAACAGTCAAGACAACAAAAACAGTCCAAAACAGTCAGTCAAAAAACAGTCAAGACAGTCAAAAACAGTCAAAAACAGTCAAAAAAAAACAGTCAAAAACAGTCAAAAACAGTCAAAAACAGTCAAAAACAGTCAAAAACAGTCAAAAACAGTCAAAAACAGTCAAAAAGTCAGTCAAAAACAGTCAAAAAGACAGACAAAAACAGAACAGTCAGTCAAAAAACAGTCAAAAACAGTCCAGTCAAAAACAGTCAAAAACAGTCAAAAACAGTCAACAGTCAGTCAAAACAGTCAGTCAAAAACAGTCAAAAACAGTCAGTCAAAAACAGTCAACAGTCAAAAACGTCACAAAAACATCAAAAACATGCACGTCCAAAACAGTCAAGGAAAACAGTCAAATAACAGTAGGTACAAAGAACAACAGTCAAGTCAAAGAACAGTCAAAAACCAAGTCAAAAACACAGTCGAAAAACAGTCAAAACAGTCAATAAAACAAGTCAAAAACAGTCAAAAACAGTCAAAAACAGTCACAAAAACAGTCAAAACAGTCAAAAACAGTCAAAAACAGTCAAAAACAGTCAAAAAGTCAGTCAAAAACAGTCAAAAACAGAACAAAAACAATCAAAAAAACAGTAAAAAAACAGTCCAAAAATTCAAAACGAGTCAGTCAGAAAAGTCAAAAACAGTCAAAAACTGTCAAAACAGTCAGGTTAAACAGTCAGTCCAAAAATTCAGTCAAACAGTCAAAAACAGTCAAAAACAGTCAGTCAAAAACAGTCAAAAACAGTCAAAAACAGTCAAAAACAGTCAAAAACAGTCAAAAACAGTCAAAAACAGTCAAAAACAGTCAAAAACAGTCAAAAAACAAAAAAAACAAAAAACAGTCAAAAAACCAGTCAGTCAAAAACAGTCCAAAAACAGAAAAACAAACAAAAAAAAACAGTCAAAAACAGACAAAAACAGTCAAAAACAAAAAAACAGTCAAAAACAGTCAAAAACAGTCAGTCAAAAACAGTCAAAAACAGTCAGTCAAAAACACAGTCAAAAACAGTCAAAAACAGTCAAAAACAGTCAAAAACAGTCAAAAACAGTCAGTCAAAAACAGTCAGAGAAAAACAGACCAGTCAAACACAGTCAAACACAGTCAAACAGATCAAAAAGCAAAAAACAGTCACAAACAGTCAAAACAGTCAAAAATAGGTAAAACAGTCAGTTCAAAAAACAGTCAATGAAACAGTCAGTTCCAAAAACAGTCAGTCAACAAACAGTCAAAGAACAGTCAGTCAAAAAAAGTTCAAAAACAGTCAAAACAGTCAAAAACAGTCAAAAACAGTCAAGTCAAAAACAGTCAAAAACAGTCAAAAACAGTCAAAAACAGTCAAAAAAAACAGTAAGTCAAAAACAGTCAAAACAGTCAAAAAACACGTCAAAAACAAGTCGTCAAAAAACAGTCAAGAAACAGTCAAAAAACAGTCAGTCAAAAAACAGTCAAAAAAACAGTCAAAACACAGTCAAAAACTGTACAAAAACTCTAAAAACAGTCAAAAACAGTCAAAAAACAGTCCAAAAACAGTCAAAAAACATTCAAGAAACAAGTCAAACAGTCAAAAACATAAAAAAAACAGTCAAAAACATTAAAAACATCAGACATCAAACAGTCATAAAACGATCCAAAACACAGTCAGCATCAAAAAGACAGTCAGTAAAAACCAGTCAAAAACAGTCAAAAACAGTCAAAAAACAGTCAAAAACAGTCAGTCAAAAACAGTCAAAAACAGTCAAAAACAGTCAAACAACAAAACAAAAAACAGTCCAAAAACAGTCAAAAAACTACGTCAAACAGTCAAAACAGTCAGATCAGAAAAAGTCAAAAACAGTCAAAAACAGTCAAAAACAGTCAAAAACAGTCAAAAACAGTCAAAACAGTCAAAAACAGTCAAAAACAGTCAGTCAAAAACAGTCAAAAACAGTCAGTCAAAAAAACAGTCAAAAATCATCAGAAACAGTCAAACGTCAAAAAACAGTCAAAAACAGTCAAAAACAGTAAAAAAACAGACAGTCAAAAACAGTCAAAAACAGTCAAAAACAGTCAAAAACAGTCAAAAACAGTCAAAAACAGTCAAAAACAGTCAAAAACAGTCAAAAACAGTCAAAAAAAGAGTCAAAAAACAGTCAAAAACAGTCAAAAACAGTCCAAATACAGTCAAAAACAGTCAGTAAAAACAGTCAAAAACAGTCAGTCAAAAACAGTCAGGTCAAAAACAAGTCAAAACAGGGTAAAACAGTCAGTAAAACAGTCGTCAAAAACAGTCAGTCAAAAACAGTCAAAAACAGTCAGTCAAAAACAGTCAGTCAAAAACAGTCAAAAACAGTCAGTCAAAAAAAGTCAAAAACAGTCAAAAACAGTCAAAAACAGTCAAAAACAGTCAAAAACAGTCAAAAACAGTCAAAAACAGTCAAAAACAGTCAAAAACAGTCAAAAACAGTCAGTCAAAAACAGTCAAAAACAGTCAAAAACAGTCAAAAACAGTCAAAAACAGTCAAAAACAGTCAAAACAGTCAAAAACAGTCAAAAACAGTCAAAAACAGTCAAAAACAGTCAAAAACAGTCAAAAACAGTCAAAAACAGTCAAAAACAGACAGTCAAAAACTCAAAAACAGTCAAAAACAGTCAAAAACAGTCAAAAACAGTCAAAAACAGTCAAAAACAGTCAGTCAAAAACAGTCAGTCAAAAACAGTCAAAAACAGTCAAAAACAGTCAAAAACAGTTAAAAACAGTGCAAAAACAGTCGTAAAAAAAACAGTCAAGAGAAAAGTCAGTCAACAGTCAAAAACAGTCAGGTCAAAAACAGTCGTCAGAAAACAGGTCAAAACAGTCAAAAACATGTCCAAAAACAGATCAAAAACAGTCAAAACAGTCAAAAACAGTCAAAAACAGTCAAAAACAGTTGCAGCCAAAAAACAGTCAAAAACAGTCAAAACCAGTCAAAAACAGTCAAAATATCAGTCAAAACAGTCAAAACAGTCAAAAAACAGAAAAACGGTCAAAAACAGTCAGTCAAAAACAAAAACAGTCAGTCAAAAACAGTCAGTCAAAAACAGTCAAAAAAGTCAAAAACAGTCAGTCAAAAACAGTCAAAAACAGTCAAAAACAGTCAAAAACAGTCAAAACAGTCAAGAAACAGTCAAAACAGTCCAAACAGTCAAAAACAGTCAACTAGTCAAAAACAGTAGTCCAAAACAGTCAAAAAAAAGTCAAAAAACAGTCAAAAACAGTCAAAAACAGTCAAAAAAGTCAAAACAGTCAAAAACAGTCAAAAACAGTCAAAAACAGTCAAAAACAGTCAAGAAAACAGTCAGTCAAAAAACAGTCAAAAACAGTCAGTCAAAACAGTCAGTCAAAAACAGTCAAAACATTCAAAAACAGTCAGTCAAAACAGTCAAAGAAGCGATAATCATAAACAGTCAGTCAAATACAGTCAAAAAACAGTCATAAGAAGAAACAGTACAAAACAGTCAAATATAGTCAAACACAATCTAAGAAACAGTCAGTCAAAAACAGTCAGTCAAACAGTCAAAAACAGTCAAAAACAGTCAAAAACAGTCAAAAACAGTCAAAAACAGTCAAAAACAGTCAAAAAAAGTCAAAAACAGTCAAAAACAGAAAAACAAAAACAGTCAAAAACAGTCAAAAACAGTCAAAAACAGTCAAAAACAGTCAAAAACAGTCAAAAACAGTCAAAAACAGTCAAAACAGTCAAAAACAGTCAAAAAAGTCAAAAACAGTCAAAAACAGCAAAAACAGTAGTCAAAACAGTCAAAAACAGTCAAAACAGTCAAACAGTCAAAAACAGTCAGTCCAAAAGTCAAAAACAGTCAAAACTGTCAGTCAAAAACAATAAAGTCAAAACAAATCAAAAAAAATCAAAGAACAGTCAAAAACAGAAAAAACAGTCAAAAACAGTCAAAAAAAAACAGTAAAAAACAGTCAAAAACAGTCAAAAACAGTCAAAAACAGTCAAAAACAGTCAAAAACAGTCAAAAACAGTCAAAAACAGTCAAAAACAGTCAAAACAGTAAACAGTCAAAAACAGTCAAAAACAGTCAAAAACAGTCAAAAACAGTCAAAAACAGTCAAAAACAGTCAGTCAAAAACAGTCAAAAACAGTCAAAAACAGTCAGTCAAAAACAGTCAAAAACAGTCAAAAACAGTCAAAAACAGTCAAAAACAGTCAAAACAGTCAAAACAGTCAAAAACAGTCAAAAACAGTCAAAAACAGTCAAAAACAGTCAAAAACAGTCAAAAACAGAGTCAAAAACAGTCAGTCAAAAACAGTCAGTCAAAAACAGTCAGTCAAAAACAGTCAGTTAAAAACAGTCAAAAACAGTCAAAAACAGTCAAAAATAGTCAAAAACAGTCGAAAACAGGTAAAAACAGTCAAAAACAGTCAAAAACAGTCAAAAACAGTCAAAAACAGTCAAAAACAGTCAGTCAAAAACGGTCAAAAAACAGGAAAAAACAGTCAAAAACAGTCAAAAACAGTAAAACAGTCAAAAACAGTCAGTCAAAAACAGTCAAAAACAGTCAAAAACAGTCAAAAACAGTCAAAAACAGTCAAAAACAGTCAGTCAAAAACAGTCAAAAACAGTCAAAAACAGTCACAAACAGTCAAAAACAGTCAAAAACAGTCAAAAAACAGTCAAAACAGTCAAAAACAGTAACAGTCAAAACAGTCAAAAACAGTCAGTCGCAAAAACAGTCAAAAACAGTCAAAAACAGTCAAAACAGTCAAGAACAGTCAAAAAACAGTCAAAACAGTCAAAACAGTCAAAAACAGTCAAAACGTCAGTCAAAACAGTCAAAAACAGTCAGTCAAAAACAGTCAGTCAAAAACAGTCAAAAACAGTCAAAAACAGTCAAAAACAGTCAAAAACAGTCAAAAACAGTCAAAAACAGTCAAAAACAGTCAAAAACAGTCAAAAACAGTAAAAAACAGTCCAAAAACAGTCAAAAACAGTCAGTCAAAACAGTCAAAAAACAGTCAAAACAGTCAGAAAACAGTCAAAAACAGTCAAAAACAGTCAAAAACAGTCAAAAACAGTCAAAACAGTCAAAAACAAGTCAAAACAGTCACAAAAGTCAGTCAAAAACCAGTCAAAACCAGTCAGAAACAGTAGTCAAAAACAGTCAAAAACAGTCAAAAACAGTCAAAAACAGTCAAAAACAGTCAGTCAAAAACAGTCAGTCAAAAACAGTAAAAAACAGTCAGTCAAAAACAGTCAAAAACAGTCAAAAACAGTCAAAAACAGTCAAAAACAGTCAAAAACAGTCAGTCAAAACAGTCAGACAAAAACAGTCAAAACAGTCAAAAAAGACAGTCAAAAACAGATCAAAAACAGGTCAAAAGAAATGTCAAAAAACAGTCCAGCTCAACAACAGGTCAAAACAGTCAAAAAACGTCAAAAAACAGTCAAAAACAGTCCAAACAGTCAAAAATAGTCAAAAACAGTCAAAAAGTAGTCAAAAAACAGTCAAGAAACAGTCAAACAAACAGTCAAAACAGTCAAAACAGTCAGTCGTAAAATACAGTCAAAAACAGTCAAAAACAGTCAAAAACAGTCAAAAACAGTCAGTCAAAAACAGTCAAAAACAGTCAAAAACAGTCAAAAACAGTCAGTCAAAAACAGTCAAAAACAGTCAAAACAGTCAAAAACAGTCAAAAACAGTCAAAAACAGTCAAAAACAGTCAAAAACAGTCAAAAACAGTCAAAAACAGTCAAAAACAGTCAAACAGTCAAAAACAGTCAAAAACAGACAAAAACAGTCAAAAACAGTACAAAAACAGTCAAAAACAGTCAAAAACAGTCAAAAAACAGTCAAACAAAAACAGTCAAAAACAGTAAGTCAAAAACAGTCAAAAACAGTCAAAAACAGTCAGTCAAAAACAGTCAAAAACAGTCAAAACTGTCAGTCAAAAACAGTCAGTCAAAAAAACAGTCAAAAACAGTAAAAACAGTCAAAACAGTCAAAAAACAGTCAAAACAGTCAAAAACAGTCAAAACAGTAAAAAACAGTCAAAAACAGTCAAACAGTCAAAAACAGTCAAAAACAGTCAAAACAGTCAAAAACAGTCAAAAACAGTCAAAAACAGTCAAAAACAGTACAAAAACGGACGTCAAAAAACAGTCAGTCAGAAAACACAGCTCTAGCTCAAAAAGTCAGTCAAAACAGTCAGTTATGACAAATCACTGGTCAAAAACAGACAAAAACGTCAAAAAAACAGACAAAAACAGTCAAAAACAGGCAAAAACAGTCAAAAACAGTCAAAAACAGTCAAAAACAGTCAAAAACAGTCAAAAACAGTCAGTCAAAAACAGTCAAAAACAGTCAAAAACAGTCAAAAACAGTCAAAAACAGTCAAAAACAGACAAAAAAAAACAGTCAAAAACAGACAAAAACAGTCAGTCAAAAACAGTCAAAAACAGTCAAAAACAGTCAAAAACAGTCAAAAACAGTCAAAAACAGTCAAAAACAGTCAAAAAGTCAAAAACAGTCAAAAACAGTCAAAAACAGTCAAAAACAGACAAAAAACAAAAACAGTCAAAAACAGCCAAAAAAAGTCAAAAAACAGTCAAAAACAGTCAAAAACAGTCAAAAACAGTCAAAAACAGTCAAAAACAAACGTCAAAAACAGTCAAAAACAGTCAAAAACAGTCAAAAACAGTCAGTCAAAAACAGTCAAAAACAGTCAAAAACAGTCAAAAACAGTCAAAAACAGTCAAAAACAGTCAAAAACAGTCAAAAACAGTCAAAACAGTCAAAACAGTCATAAAAACAGTCAAACAGTCAAAAACAGTCAAAAACAGTCAGTAAAATACAGTCAAAAAACAGTCAAAACAGTAAAAAAAAACAGTCAGTCAAAACAGTCAAAAACACGTCAGATCAAAAACAGTGCAAAAACAGTCAAAAACAGTCAAAAAACAGTCAAAAACAGTCAGGCAAAAACAGTCAAAACAGTCAAAACAGTCAAAAACTGTCAGTCCAAAACAGTCAGTCAAAAACGTCAAAACAGTCAAAAACAGTCAAAAACAGTCAAAAAACAGTCAAAAACAGTCCCAAAAACAGTGCAATAAACCGTCAATACAGTCAAAAACAGTGCATAAAACATCAAAAACGTCCAAAAACAGTCACAAACATGTCACAAACAGTCAAAAACAGTCAGTCAAACACAGTCAAAAACAGTCAATAAACAGTCAAAAACAGTCAAAAAACAAGTCAAAAAACAGTCAAAAAACAGTCAAAAAACCGTCAAAACAGTCAACAAACAGATCGAAAAAACACAGTCAGCGTCAAAACAGTCCAAACAACAGTCAGTCAAAAACAGTCAAAAACACAGTCAAGTCAGAAAACAGTCAAAACAGTCAAAACAGTCAAAAGAGTCAAAACAATGATTTCAATAAACAGTCAAAAACAGTCAAAAACAGTCAAAAACAGTCAAAAAAAGTCAAAAACAGTCAGTCAAAAACAGTCAAAAACAGTCAAAAACAGTCAAAAACAGTCAAAACAGTCAAAAACAGTCAAAAACAGTCAAAAACAGTCAAAAACAGTCAAAAACAGTCAAAAACAGTCAGTCAAAAACAGTCAGACAAAACAGTCAAAAACAATCAAAAACAGACAGTCAAAAACAGTCAAAAACAGTCAAAAACAGTCAAAAACAGTCAGTCAAAAACAGTCAAAAACAGTCAAAAACAGTCAAAAACAGTCAAAAACAGTCAAAACAGTCAAAAACAGTCAAAAACAGTCAAAAACAGTCAAAAACCAGTCCAAAACAGTCAGTCAAAAAACAGGTCAAAAACATTCAAAACCAGTCAAAAAAGTCAAAACAGTCAAAAAAAACAGTCAAAAAACAGTCAAAACAGTCAAAACAGTCAAAAAATGTCAAAAACAGTCAAAAACAGATCAGTCAAAAACAGTAAAAACAAGTCAGTTCAAAAACAAGTCAGTTCAAAAACGATCACAAACAGTCAGTTCAAAAACAGTCAAAACAGTCAGGGCAAAAACAGTCAAAAAACAGTCCAAAAACAGTCAAAAAACAAGTCAAACACAGTACAAAAACAGTCAAAAACAGATAAATCAAAAAACAGTCAATAAACAGTCAAAACAGTCAAAAACAGTCAAGAGAAACCAGTCAAAAATAGAGACAGTTGAAGCAGTCCGAGAAACAGTCAAAACCAGTAAAAACAGTCAAACAAAGTCAAAAACAGTCAGTCAAACAGTCGAAAACAGTCAAAGAAACAGTCATAAAGAGCCAGTCAAACAGACAGTCGGTACATGTACAAAAAAGAGTCAAAAAATAATCAGTCAGAAAGCAAGTCAAAACAGTCCAGCTCCAAAACAGTCAAACTAGTCAAAAACTAGTCAGTCAAAAGCAGTCAAAAACAGTCGAGAAACAGTCAGAAAACAGTCAAAAAGAAGTTCAGATGTCAATAACTAGTCACAAACTGGTCGCTCAGTCAGAGAACAGTCAGTCAAAAACAGTCAAAAACAGTGAAAAACAGCCAAAAAACAGTCAAAAAACAGTCAAAAACGTTCAAAAACATCAAAAAACAGTCAAAAACAGTCACAAACATCAAAAACAGTCAAAAAGTCAAAACAGTACACAAAAACAGTCAAAAACAGATTAAAGAACAGTCAAAAACAGTCAAACAGTCAAAACAAAACACAGTCAAAAACAGTCAAAAACAGTCAGTGCCAGATAAAACAGTCGCAAAAAGTCCAACTGTCAAGCTGCAAAAACAGTCAAGTCAAAAACAGTCAAAAACGAGTCAAGAACAGTCAGAAAAACAGTTCAAAACCAGTCAAAATACGAGTCAAAGAACAGTTCAAAAAGCCAGCCAAAGACAGTCAAAACAGTCAAACAGTCAGTCAAAAAGCAGTCAGTCAGAGAAACCAGTCAGTCAAAAACGCAAAAACAATCAAGAAAGCAG